>JAPYZA010001434.1:0-21048 GCA_030522685.1 Eupelmus azureus | reverse complement strand
ACAACACTCCTCCCCCATCGCGCGAAACAGTCGAAGCCAGCTCGCCAGTAAAAACATAAACAATCTTTAAAATCAACCAACCAAAACAACTCACCCACTCATATCAAAATCCCGCGCTTTCTCCCGCCTCCAGGCCCTCAAGTTGGCAGCCCTCCTCATGCGAGCCAAACGCAGGCATCTCGGCGCCTGCCGAACGGCAGGCCGGCCAGCAGCTCGCTCAGCGCCCTGTGAGTGTCCTCCTTCAGCCATCCAGCTCAGTTGTGCCGCCGAATACGAAAAGTCGCGTGTGTATTCGCTCTGTTTTCCCTCTCTCGCTCGAGCGCGCGTTTCAAGAAAATATCACACGTCTCAAGTGCGCGTTACACTGCATACGTTAATATCCGCGTCCAAGTATCCACCGATAGACTTTTACGCACCTTCCGGGATATATAAAGACACGCGTAGCTCCGCTGCTTATCAAAGCCGATTTTTTACCGAGAAAAAGCTCCTGGGATGCTCGGGCTGCATCTCCGCGCATCCGGACTCGGCAAAACTCAAGACTGACCGGCGGGAGGGGGAGGCAAGGGGCAGCGATAAGGCGCCGGCTATAGTTTCTTTGTTTCGAGGAGCCCCAAAGGCAGCACGTGTGCACACTGGTTTTTCGCCGCGCGAATGGCCGGCTCGGGATAGTCTCAGCGCCCCCCGGCCAGGAAGCTAGCCATGTCGCAGTCCTCTTCGTCGAGCTGCATGTCGCCGGACTCCAGGAGGCGGAAGTCCTCCGGCGAGTCGGCCCCGAGTGTCTCGATCAGGCCCAAGAGCTGGAACACGAGGCAGAGAAAGAGGTAAGTTTGAATCGCGCTGTTTTTATTTTACTGTATATTGGTCTTTTTTTTTGGCTGGGGCTCGCAGGGGCGCTTGTTTACGTTGGAGCACTGTGTGTGTATAGGGCGACTTTTGAATGTCATTCGCTGAGCGAGATGCCGCTCGGGTTTGATGAATCGGTGCGCGGTTTCAGCGCGGAGGAAAGAATCGTTTTATTGCGATGGTGGAATGATGGATTTTTTAGGATTGGGTTCGCGTGGATGCGATCGGTTTTTGGTTGGGGGAAGCTGGATGTAGAGAATTAATTTAGTGGGTGTTGATTGATTTAGTGTTTTGCGGCTTATTTATTTTCGATGTTTTTTTTTATGCGAATGAAAAATTGTTCGTGCAATCAAACAGCTGATATATTGATAATAAATAAAGTTAGATGCGATGGTTTTGATGTTTTTGAGAACACTTAATAAATCGATATGTTTAAAAAAACTTGCTGTTTTAATATAAATTTTGAAATAAAAATAAACAATGTTTTTTTTTGGTTATGTAAAATATAAATCTAAAGCGATCGTTTATTTATATCATTGCAGAAATTTAGGTTGGATTTTACAGGATGCTAACTCTTAATGATATTAGTTTTTACTCTAATCTGATTGATTGGATATTTTGAATTAATCTTTACTTTTATTTATTTTTTAAAATTACATTGAATAAAATGAAAAAATAATTCAGTACCTACCTTTTTAAAATATAATAGAAAGTTATATGCATCTTTTTAAAGATTACTTGAGAATTGTGTCAGCTTATGTTTTTTCTTGCAGTTCTCAGTATTACATACTGTATTTTTGACCTTTTGCTTGTTGTGAAAACTAGTGTTTTCTTTATAGTGTCCTTTCACAGCTATAAGTACTCATAGTTTTTACATCAGTTTTAATTCTTTCATATTTTATTTGAACCAGTTTTCAATAAAATTATGATCAACTCTTTAAAAATGTCATAATCAATGTGACTTTCATTTCATTATCCAATAATTATTTGCTGTATATAACACTCTATATATTGTTTATTTTATTTTTTAAATAAATGTTTAAAGTTAATCTTGTTTATTAGATACTGATTTTACTTGTTGTATGTACTGATTTAAAAAAAATTTTCCCACAAGTAAAACAAACAAAATTGTTGATTGTATCACTATAGTTTTTTTTCTTAAAAATAAAATGCAAGTTAAAAAAATTACTAAACAACAATAATTTATTTACAATGAATTTTTTTTAATTTTGTTAGATTTTGATATTTAATTTTAAAAGTATCTTCTGTTCATTACAAATTTTTAGTAATAAATAAAAGAATTGCTACAATAGCAAAATTCTAAAATGTACATATTCAAAACATACTTTTTAATAAATTAATCTTTTATTTACTGTGATATCAAATTTTATTCATTTTTTATAGGCCAATGTATTCATTGAAACAAAGCTATGTTACACAGTGGTGTAACTCATCAACTGAAAGCTTAACAAAATCTGATGATGAGGATATAAAAGTTTCTATAGGTATGAGCAATTCAACTATCCAACTATCAGAGACAAATAAGAATTTCCCAGATTATGCGTCTTTGGCATCACGCTTTGGAATAAATTTGTTAACTGCCCAAAAACATTACTCAACTCTCACAAGTAACCCCAGAGTTCCAATCATTAGGACAGTATCAATTAAGACAGAAATAGAAAGCCCTACAAAACCTACACGATTTTATGATATATCTCCAGTGTTTGGATCTAAAAAGAAAGTAAGGAAACCTAGATTTAAAGTAGAACAAATTAAAGTAGAACCAACACTCTCTACAGAGAATAAAGTACCAATTAAAATAAATAAAAGAGTTAGTAGAAATATTGAACAGTACTTTGGAACTTTGGACGCAGCAAAAATCAAAGAAGAAATAGTCTCTCCAAATGATTCTCAAAATGAAGATATTTTTGATATCAGTAATTCACAATCTAAGCAAACACAATCGCAAACATCACAATCTAAGCCTAAATATAAAAGATGGGAAGATTTAATAGATTCTTCAGGTGATGAATTTGAATTTTCCAATAGTCAAAGTTATACAAACCGATTAGCTAAAAAGAGTCCTGCTGTGGGGAGTCCTTTAGTTAAAAAAATTACAACTACAGTAACAAGTTCCACAGCTGAAAAAAATACATCTTTATTGATGAATCCTTTAGCTGAAAAAAGTATAGCTATGGTGACAAATCCATTTTCCAAGATTAAATGTAAACCTTCGAAAACTGGTTTGAGTTTGAAAAACTCAATAAAAAAGAAGGATTCTTTTTGGAAAGAAAAATTTGGATTTGATGATCCTGTGAAAAGAAAAAAGAAATTCATTGAAACCTTTGAGATAAAAAAGGAATCAAGTGAAGAATCGAATGGTGTAGGCAGTGAAACGGAATATGTACATAAAACTAAAAATACAATTAAAAATGAACTATTTGAAAGTAAATTTAAAAATGAAAAAGATGATGTAAAGCTAGAAAATAAAAAAAAAATAAAAGATAAGCATTTGAAATATAAAAGCACTTCAAGTGTGTCTACAGGTGCTGCTGTTTCTATTAATAGTTTATCTGTTAATTATCAACAACATTTTAGTGGGACTAATATTAAAATTGATAACACAACTTCAGCATCCAGTTCTCCAAGTAATATTCCATTACCCTTTGGAGCTGGTACTTCTGATGATGATTCTGATAATGAAAAGGACAGTAATATCAAAGATGATATCGATAATTCAAATGGAACCAAAAAACCTTCCAATGAAGTAGAATGTAAACAGAGTAAGTTTGTATTAATGCATTTAAGACATTATGATTAACAAATGCAATCATTTTTTGATTTTAGGATTTCGTAATACTTTTTAAAAAAATAATAAATTATTTAATAGAACTATACTTATTCTATAAAGTGATATTTATTATAATAAATAAAAACGTTTTTATTTCAGAAATAGGTACTGAAACATTGGATAAGGATGAAGATCTAAATATCTTGAATAAGAGTTATATGTCTTTGGATTTATTTGACTCACCTACGAAGTTGGACATAAAATTACTTCTAAAAAATGACTTAATTAAAAGTTCTACTCCTGAGCCAAGCAAAGAGACTATGAAAGACGTTAATAAATCAAAGGCAAAACCAATAATTATTAGTGATGATAAGTTACCTAATAACACAATTGTTTGGTCTATGCTAAAGGATTTAAAAAATCATCATAAAACAATTAAGTCTCCCGATGTCAGTCCAAATAAAGTAGAAAATTCCTGGTAAATATTTTATAATTTTTTTAATATTTTATCATTTTAACACGATTATTACTATTTTTTGTGAATGCAAAATTAGAAAGGTACATCTTTTAAATAATGTTAAGAAACGATTAAAAACATTTTTGGTTGGCTAACGGCGTTACTCGGTGTATAAAATGTTTTTAAAACTAAACCACACATTAAATAATTCAATATTCAACTATAAAATTCTAGCAACAGTCCAAAGTTGCCAGCTGCGCAGTCGATCGATGTCTATGAAGAAACCGTGAAAATCGCTAATAAATCACCTTCTCACCAACCAGAATTTAACGGTGCTACGAAGAACATTGTGGACTTGCAGAATAACCGACAGACAATAGATTCGTCAAAAATTGTTAGACCCGTTAAAAAAGTTCCAAAGCTGGATCTTGACAGTCATGAAAGTCAAACAAAAATCATATTAACTGATAGCAATAACATCGAAGAAGATTTCGATAGTCTCTGTCAAGACGTTGTGAAATGCTCGAATCTGGAGAGTATTACGCTGTACAGAAGTGATCAATCTGAAGAACCAAATGTTGGAAAGATTATTTTAAAAGACCCTCCTAGAGAAGCTACAAATACTGGTAAATTTTTTTATTATAAAATGAAAATAATTCGATTTTATTTTTACGAAAGTGAATTCATTAAAAATTAATGATTTTATTATAAAAAAAGAGTTTATTAAAAATTATTATGTAAATTTGACTTAAATGTCTTTTTTTTATAGTATAAGTTTATCTATGTATGATTAAATATAGTCTTAATTTTTAGAACAAAGCTTTAAAGTGTCTAACGTCTTACATAAAACAGAAGTGACTCATTCGCCTATCGAAAGCTCGTCCTGTAAATCGCCAGTAATATCTCAACCAAATCGTCGACTCAGACTTAACCTGAAGTCTCCCACAAATGTACAGAATAATGTAAGTTCTCCAAGCATCTTAAACAGGCTACAACGTCAGCAACAACTGCAACAACAAAGAAATTCGAAAAATCAGATAAGTTCCTTAAATAACATGAGTCCCTTGGGTTCTCCAAGCATATCAAAAGATTCGAGATTAAATAGGTCGCTCAGTCCAGTCAAGTCGCTAGGCTTATCGGAGAGGGACCCGAGGTTAAACAGATCAATCAGTCCTGTTAAGTCTTTGGGTTTGTCTGAAAGAGATCCGAGACTGAATAGATCGTACAGTCCGTTGACATCGTCAACCACAGTTGTTACAGATCCCAGGTTACTTAGAGGGAAATCTCAGCCGCGTCAAGTAGACGTTACACCGCAGACTACGGGTAATGTTTTTATTTACAATAAAATATTAAATTCACCTTAATAAAATAATTAAAATAATTTATCACGTTTCGTGATCTTTAGTAATGATTAATTTATATCATTTTTTTAGGAGAGACCTCTAATATAGTCGATCCAAGACTACGGAAAAGAAAAGAAAGAGAAGAGGCTGAAAAAGCTGCAAAACTCGCCGAGTTAAATAAAGATGAAAAAAACAATGACAATAGTGCCATTTTTTCGGTTCCACAAGATGCACCAGGTCCTAAGAGAAGAAAAGTTTCAGTGTTTCAAAGGTTGGGATCCAAGTCGAATACTCCATCTCCTGACAGAAAACCCAAGGAGGAACCGAATGAACTGTATCATATCGTTAAATCGAAAACAGCGATGTTTGATAGTGATGATGATAATGTTTCTTTACATCCTGGTGAACTGTTTTCGTATGTACATTTTGATAACTTTTTTATAATTATCACATTAAAAATAAATATACAAAGTAATTTTAATATAATTTTTAAGTAAAAGCTTTTAAAACTGAATGTAAAAATACATATTTTTATTATAAACAATTTGTCTATTGCAGGGATGAGGAAGAATTGGAAGCAAGTCCTCCGCATCGCAAGTTTATATCCGAACGATCAGGTATCGAAGGATCGAAAAGCGAATATGTGGGGCAGCATCTAAATCAATCGACTTCAGTAAGAAATAGATTAGGAGGTAACTGGAATGCTATTGGTGTTAATCGCCGGCTGGTACCTTCAATATCGACGTCGACTGCAACCGTGACAGCGACAGCCCCAACAAAGCCAATCTCGGTAAAAGATAGAATAACGCTAAATGCGAATATCGCCGCCCAGCGTCGAGCTCTTCAAGGCATTCAGCCGGTTACACAAAAGAATGTACCAAAGGTAGTATCTTTTGTTGTTTAAAGTATTTTCAATTCAGAATTTATTTTGTAAAAAATTTCTTAACTTTTAGCATAAATAAATTACTACTAATACTTACTACTAATACTATTAATACTTGCTATTTTTTAACAGCCAGCGGTTGGTTCATTAAATACCTCGCTTAACGAGTACGGTAATAGCGAATCCTTTAATGAGAATTTCTACAAAATGAATGCCGCCCAAATGCTCAAAGACGTTGATAATCTTAAGACGCAAGAACTCGATAACGAATCCTATGTGACATTCGGCAGCGACATTGTGGAGAAGTCTACCAAGTTTGACCACGTATCGATGCTCGACGGTCCGAACGAACCTGTACAAATTGGTACCAGCGAAATTAAAACAACTTTTTTTAGAAGCTACTGCTTCAAGACTTTACGTAGGGGAAAATGCCAACTCGAACTTTCTGGCTGTACTTATTCCCACAATGTAAGAAAAATTAAAAATTAAAAAACTGAACTTTAAGAAATTCTAAAAAATTAAATTAGGCGCATTATATTTTGTTGGTATTAAAGCTGAATTTTTACAATTTCATTCCAGGTGGCGTTCTTGCTTAAGTTGATCAAACCAAAAAAAAGTGATCTCCTTTATCCTATTCTAGACTTTGCAATTTCCAACAACTTTGTGTACTTTCTTGAAAGCATCTGGAAAACGATATTACCTACTCTGCAAAATGAGGCATTTAATGTTTTTGAAAAATTATATCAATCACATATTCGGACCGAGAAAATTCTGAAAGAGTTTCTTGAGTTTTGGCTAGCGGAAATAAAGTTTGAGTCGGTCGAGGCGTTTTTGAAGCGAGTATCACCCGTAGTAGAAAAGGGCGACAGCGAAACAGTGCGCATCATCTGCGGGATGATCAAGGGTAAGCTACAAGATGGTTTCTGTTGGGAGGCTATTAAAGATCTTAGCCAGAAAGCCGTGCCACCACGCGATATGATCGAGCTTACGTTAATACAATGCTTAAAACGAAAGAAAAATCAGAGCCACATCAACGAGGTGTACGACCTGGTTAAAAATAGATTGAGTGTAGCAGAGAGGAGCAAGATGAGTCAACCAATGATGAAGCAGTTCTTCAATCTTGTGCAAAGCAAGGATATGTCATTTAGCAACAAAGTGCCTAATACATTACCGTTAACAAATGCAACGAATAAAATTAATACTGTGCCAAGGTAACAATATAATCAAACTTACTCTTTTGCTTGTATTAGTATATTTTTCTCAATCTTTCATCAAGAAATATAAAGTATTCAAAGATTAACAGTTTTAAGTTTCTGTTTTTGTTTTGATCTAACATTAATAAAGCATGCAAAATATGATAATAAATCTCACCATAATTATTTTTTGTTGATAAACAGTAGAAGAGAATCGAGAGGTAATTCTTCTGATAGCTTTAACTCAGTAGAAAATGAGAAGCCTTCAAAATCTGTAGTCCAATTAACAACAGCTTCTTTGAAAAATAGGAGAAGGTCAAGTCAGCAAGAGTCAAACTCAGCTGCAGCTCCTACTTTAAGTGTGCAACAACCAAACAATTCGCCCCTGGAGGTGCGGATAACAACACCAAACATAGGTGAAAGTACGAATTTCTCAGAATATGCTGTTTCTGTTGTTGGTAAGAAAATTATTTTTATGTTTTATAGAATGAAAAAATTATGATTAAAATATTAGTAAACAAAAATATTGAATACATAAATTTATAGCTATATAATTTCGTAAATAAATAATTACTTTTCATTTGTATAATTTATATTATTAAAAGACATAAAATAATAAGTTGTTTTAAAAATCACAAAATAACTCAATTCTTTGTAAATATTTCTTTTCTGTATACTTCTTTTATCAATATGCTATTCGCATGGCCACAAATAAAATGTACGATATAAATAATTTCCCTTCTATATGTGCAGAGGCTGATGAACCTAAAAGTGCATTTAGAGATCGTTTCTGGAAGTTGTATGTCGCAGTTCATCAAATTCAAGAAGGTTTGGACCATATAGATTATGAATATGTGTGGAAAGTATTAGATGAATTCACTAGAGAAGATACTCAAGATGAGTTGTTAAAACGAGCTTATTATCACATTTTATGTAAAAATGTGAGAAATTGTGAGCGTCATGTTACAGAAATCATCAAACAAGCAGGTAACAATAACCACGTTATTATTGAATACTTGAAACGAAATCAAGATAGAATATTATGGTAATTTCACTTTTTATGTAAAATATCATGCAAGAGTCTGATCTAAATTTATTTATATGTGTATAACCGTGAATAGCCACTTTAACTCTCAAGAAATTTAATTGGTACTTGGATTATTATTATTTTTAGAAAGAACAAAAATGACAAAAATTATTTAGTTTTATATTATTAAATATTCGATTGTCATTTTAATCTTTTTTTTAGTTTTAAAAGAAAATCACGTAACTTCATGGTATTAATTGAGTTGTGAAAAACTCAAATGAAATAATGAATTTTAAAATTTTATTTTGTTTTCATTTTGGCTGTAAGTTAAACACTTTATTAGGTAACTAAATATTCTTATATACATGTTTATATATACATATATATAAAGAAACACTTGATATTATATTATGATATTGTAGAACAGGTACTTAATAGAATTATTATTAAAATACTGAGAAATACTCTCATCGATATAAGTTATAATATTGCGTAGTAGTCATTCTAAGTATAAAGAAATTGCATCACAACGTTATTCCTTACTTTTAAATGAAAAAATATGTATGGGTTGGAACAATAAAATTATAGGTATAATTAAATTACCGATAATGATTTAAAAGAGCTTTACATACCGAAGAATAAAATTGATAATCTAACATTTTTAGACGACACCAATACTATTTAAGTTTACTGTATAAAGTATTTTTATAACTTAGAATTTGATAAACAAAGCTGTTTTATAATAATACATCATTCTTTTTATGACCAATGATTGTAAAAAATTTTATACTCTGTATTTAAGAAAATAGAAAAAATAAAAAAAAAGTAGTGTAACGCAGTATAACAATAAAAAATATACTTATAGTTTTTGTTTCTTTTTTTTGTTACTACTTGCGCCTAAAGTATCTTGTTCGTTTTGGGACCTTTACAGTCCGCTGCGGATGGTCAATATCGCGGAAATCATTTGACCTGCTGTTTGAAACTGGAGTTTGTGCCTTAATTGATTTAGCCGACAACGATTTGTGGGTGATGGCCTTACAACTTTTGAATTGGGTGAAAATCCTCGAGCCCAAGGAGCCGAGGACCACCTTCGTTCTTATTAGCGCCGAAATTTTCTTAGCTAATAACGATCCTTTAGAGGCGGTCTACTTGCTGCAGAGTGAGTTTTCGATGCTTTTTAAAGTTCTGCTTTCGCTTTTTTTTCGTAATCCTATTTTAGTTTTTCAATCGTTTAAACTTAAAAACGTTGATGAAATTAATTAACTTTTATAAGTAATCACTCTAAATATTATATATTATATTATCATATTTAATCTTAGTTATCGTCCACAAAAAAATTATTGAAATATTTATGTGGTTATACTTTAATATGTCAAGTATTTTGTTCTTTATAAAAATACAAATTGTTATTTATAAAACTTTTATACTAGTTTACTTATAAATAACATTTTCATTTTTCAAGGAATTTATTTTCATACGAAAATTATGTATTTTTTACATTGATAATAAATGTATTTGCAAAAAATGTAATGTTCTATAATAAAATAATCTTTCTAATTATTTCATCGACGTTTTAACTCGAAAATTTATTTAAAATGAATTACAACTCGCGATTTTGCAACGTTTTTTTGGCAATTTCTATTGATTTATAAAAAGAGTAATAGAAATTACAACGATTCAATCAAAAGTGAGTAGTGAGGATTCTAAAGCATGTACTGATTTTAACATCAAAAGCTCAATAAGCAAGTGATTTTTATTTCGTTAACTGAAAGTGAATGGCATGTAAGTAAAGACCAGTGCCATTATTGCATTACTTAAAGTTTTTACATTCTTTTGAATCTGCATTACTTGCCGTAAATAATCGTCCGCTTAACGACCTTCATTATTTCTTGCAGGAACGCGATTGATTAGGACCAATCGCGATGAGTGGCGAACTAAAGATAGTACAAAGGATAATGAAAAACACAGGAATAAATTAGTTTTTATTCTACTGCAAGCTTTAACTTTCGAAGATCCTGATAAAGCAGTGTACCTATTCAAAACTCTCATGGAGGACCAGTACATCTTTCATTTTCCCGTTGGTAAGAATTAAAAAAGTATTTTTACAATATTGAGATTGATTCAACGTTTATCAAGATTACACGTAATCACCACAAAATTTAATCATATTTCATCTTTATAAATTTCTTTCTATGGTTTTAATTCAAAATATTGATTGAAGCTAAAAACAATATTTATACAGATAACAATGATTGAATCACTCTATATAAACATTTCTTGGTTCGAGTATATAACTTGGTAATAATCTTTCAGATCTTCCTCTATATTTGGATAAATTTACTTTACTGCTGCTTTTACAAAACAAATTAGAATTAGCGGCTGACATATGTAGAATAGTCATGGATAATGATCTGACGTATCAGAGAGCAACTTATCAAGAACTTATAAGTCGATTACTACCTGTTGATGAAGTATTAGCTAATCAAATTTTAGATTATGCTATACATCTAGGATATATCAATGACGTTCAGGTACAGTTGTTTATAATTATTTTTTCTTTTTTTTTTTATCATAGTCTTGCAAAATCATAAACAAGTGTCAATAAACTTAATAAAATTTCTTTTCATTGTTATATTATAATTGGCTAAGCTCGTTTATTCTTGAAGTTTTTTCTATAGAAAATTAATGTATGTTGAAATATGATCTTGCTTTATGCAATATTTATGTATTATTTATTGTCTAACACCAATAAATTTCTGTATTATAATTTTATTTTTCAGATAAAACATGGCTTCACAACAGTTATCATTGACATGAACGGGTCTGAGGAAGAAATTTATTTGATGTTAAAAAGATTAATTCATAAATTAGTTCTTAGTATTGGACCTGTTATACCACACCTAAAACCAAATCAACTAAAAGTTATTTTGATATTCGAGGTATGAAATATTCATACACACTAGTTTTATCTTTCATTTTTATTTTTAATTCTATTAAAACAATTTTTTCCAGGATATACCAGCTGAAAAAAGACTTTACAGAAATGAAACCGCCGTAATACGTAAAGATGATTATAAAAATATAAGAAGTTTAGTGAATATCATGTTAGCTACACGATTTACTCCACCTATAAGAATATCGCGCGGAAAAGCGACTAAATTTTGCAAAATAATGAGTCGATCGCTTGTTGATTATCTTAAGCACTGGAATTGAAGAATAAGGTAATTAATTTTAGAAACTTTTGATGACTGCTTACTAAATGAAACTATAAATGTATGTAAAAAAATTTCGTAATTTTTTAAATGAATTTAATTCATTGAAGTTCATCTTTCATAAAATAACATCTTTTTAAATTTTTTATACAGTAACTATTGATAAATTATTCTAAATTCAAATAAAATTAATTTTTATTGTTTGTATTGTACAGCATGTGACAAAAAGTATATTTATCAGTTCTTTCAATTTAGAAGGGAATGAATAACTTAAATTGTCATGACACATTCTAAAAATGCATTTGTTTAGTTTATTTGACGTATTTTTTTGTAATATATATTTTGTTATAATAAGAAAAATGTATCGTTATAATTCTTATACTTTGTGAAGTACTTAAGATATTAAAAACATCAGTGATGTTTAATTTATTGTTCATGAACAATAAATATCGATACTACTGTATCATGTAAAGTTTATGTTGTAAGTCTTTATTAATACAATAAAATTTAACAATGAATAATTATATGTTTATTCTGTAAATTTTACAGATATCGAATTTTAAGTCTTGAAAGTGCAAAGCATTTTTTCACAATTAAATTATGTAGTACTTAGAATTATCACATTTAAGAGGTATATCCATCGCATTGAAAACATAAGAAAAACTACTTTGATATCACAGTGCATGTAAAAAAAAATTACATTCAATTAATTTTAACGTTATACAAATACAAAATGTTTTATTTTTTATAGGCCGAAAACTGATTTTGAGTACAAAGACAGTTAAAAATAAAGTTTTGAAATTTTTAAATGCAAAATTTTATGAATAAAATTTTCAAATGCGATTGAATAGCACATTTTGGTGACGTTAGAAATATATTTACACAGAATCTTATTAGGCTGACATGCCTAGTCAAATTCTGGAATGTCATCAAAAGAGTAGCCTGGGACCTTGCGATAGGCCTGCACGGCTACCCTGACATGATAAGCACCTGGAATAAACATTAGAGCTCCCAGGATGATTATTGGCCACATTCGGTCTGAATACTGAAATTAAAAATGATTACATAAATGTAAAGAACTTTAATTTTTTTTTTTTTTTTTTTTAAGTAGACATTAACAATTTTAGTTTAATATTATGTTAATATTTTAATATTGATTTGAATAGTACACATTTAAATGAACTTTTTTATAAAACATTTGTACAGACATTATAATAAATTGTACTTTTGTAATCCCGTATGTTAAATCAAGAAGTCTACCGAATCATTAATGTACTTGGTCATAAATAAATTTGTTTATCTCTTTTACTTTTATTTAATTATTAAAATATATACGAATTTAAAAAATCATACGATCCCATAAATTATAATTCAAAATAAAAACAAAAATTTATAATTCCAATTTTACCTAGCAAACTAAACATTTTTTTCATACGATTAAAGTCTATAATTAATATTTAGCATTAAGCTTGTAAATATCTTCTTAATAACATACTTTACCTTTGTATCTATATGGCCACTCACTATTAAGCTACCTATGACAAGCATCACGGTGCCTCCAACAAAAAGCAGTGTGGCAAGTGTTATCGCCTTCCATGGTATTTTTATAGGAGGGCTTACAAACTGCAAAAATTGTAAATTTGTTACCATTTTTTTTTGTTTTTAAAAAAACAGAAAAGAATTAAAAATCTTCTTACTTGTGAATCTACGAAACCATTATCGGTTTCGGTGAGCTGTGTGTAATCCACGTTGTCGTATTGTCTCTCTCTTACTCCTTTTCTCCTCGACATACTCAATTTGTGAATATAATCTAAACAGAAAGTATACATATATGAATGAAAATTTAATTATTTATGAAAATGGTTATATTTAATACTTGTAATAAGTGGATATTAATATTTCAAGTATTTAAGAGTATTAAGTTATTATTAACAGTAATTGATGCAATTACTATAGAAATAGTTTGAGTAGTGTAAGCATTTATCATTATTCTGATAGTTGTTTTACTAATAAAAATTGTATAGTAGTTATTTCGTTTTCTTAAACAAATTTACTAAAATATAAACTGTAAACGATAAATGCGTCATGCTTTGCATTACTCAAAAACTATTTCCTGGAGTTTATTTAGAAATAAAATATTCGAAACGATTTCTAAAAATACAACTATCCCTTTTCTAGATTTTACGTTATTGAATACATATTGCATGTCTCTCAATAATCAAGCAAATCCAAGAAAATGTTTTTGCTTTATTTTTCTAGTCTACAAGGCGATCGAAATTTTTTGAAATGTAATAAAAAACAATCTAAAGATTCGTAGAACAATAAACCCAATATCACCCTACATTCTAATCACCACTCCCATTCGTAAAAATACACCCAAACCCTCACCATGATCGCTCGATCCATCAACATTCCCCAAAACACACTCGACAAAATCCAGCAACAGCAACGTTCCAAAAAATTCACCGGGAAATTCAAAATCCAAGCCTCTCAGACCAACGAAGAGCCACGTCGCGACGGCACTAAACAAGCCGAGAACTTAGCGATTTCTGGTCGGCGCGCAAAAATAGAAGCGCGAGTCCTGCGCACGCTCGAGCATCGCGCGCGTCGATTCATTAGGCACGGGGTAATAGCAGAGGCAAACAAACGCAGCCGGCGCCGATGTACACTCGCCGCTTGGTATATAGGCTGATCTTCGCGATGCGCATCAGCGATTTGCGGAGTGTAGGCTGGCGTTTCTATATTGGCGGTTTTGAAGTGTGTGAGCCGAGTGGCTTGGTATTGTGCGGGTACTTGATGTGCTTGATTTTTTTATTGGGTACAGTTTGTTGGGTGGAATTGAGGCTAATGTCTGGGTCAATAGTTACGGAGAAATGGAAATGCGTTTGTTGTTGGAAGTGGAGATTGTTTGAATGATTTAAGTAAGAATCAATTTAAGGATTATTGGTTCGTTTTTAAATAATAAGTAAGGAAAACGTTGAATTACTTATATTAAGTTTTTAATCTACTAATCTTTTTTTCTCTAGCTAGATTGTTTCAAAACTGTTCTACCGATTTGGATGATATTTCGTTTAAATAAAACGGGATCAGCCCTTGGTGGATTTATTCTAATTATGTAAAGTTATTTAGCTTTTTTAGTTTATTTTCCGAAGTTTTCGCTGCAACCGACTTTGATACCTGTATACTGAATTTCATATGCGTGTACGCAAACGTTTAACATAAAAAAAGAACTGACTTCTAAAGTCTAAGTTCTACGCATTAAAAAGTATAAATAATTGATAAAAATCTTTTTGAAGTCGGTCTCATAAATATTTCATAGTATTTCAAAAAGAAGAAGTAAAGTCGAAAAAAACAATTTGAAGAGCAAACGCATACACTGCTAGCTCACATAACGTACATAACGTTTAATTCCAATTTTGAATTTCCTAGAATCTGGCGTCGCCTTACAAATTTTTGTCAATTATTTATACTTTTTATTTTATGCATTTTTTTCGAAAAAATTTTATTTGTAAGCAAAATAACAAGATCTAGTAAGCCAATAATCAAGATAATGGCTTCTTATTTTGTACATCATCACTCTCTGAAAGCAGGTTAGAGAAAAATTACATGTGTACTTAAGGTAATTTTTTGTAAGTCTAAGTAAGCCTCTTATTAAAGCTTATATGGTTCATTTATATTTATTTAATAAAAGTTAAAATTAAAGTTACATTAAAAAAATGACATTCGTATAAAACTGAAGAATTTCAGCTTTGTAAAAACTCTAATGTTAATGAAGTGAAAAAATAAGAATTTATTTTTAAGCTAAATCTTATTTCGTATGATTGTGTTACATATTTTCAATAAAGACAAAACATTAGTTTTTAAAAATTCACTATGAGTAAAAAGCTAAAAAAACTTAAATTACTTTAAAATATTCCCATTTTGGAGCTGGCTAGAATAAGGCATCGATTTTTTAAATAATAACTAAATTTTTTTTATTCTCACACCCTGTACACTAAAGTAAGCATTTTTATTAAACTTATTTTTTTTATCAAATATTTAATTGCTAAAAACTTTTTTCAAGTTATATTAAATGAGTAAAAAATTATTAATTTTTTTATATTTTTAATTATCTTTCGAATAGCCCTTCCATTTATGATAATTAAAAACAAAGTTTATTTTTAATAAAAAATGCATTATTGTTCATTTTTATTAAATTTAAAAGTGGTTAATATTACAAAGAACTTATTTGCAATTTTAAATTTACTATTGAGCATTTTAAATTTTAAAACGAGCTGTAATAACTGCAGGTATTATCAGCTTTAAAACAATTGCAGAATAAGTAACTTACAAGTTTAAACAATCTTACGTAATATTGCACATGATAGTGTAGTAAATCCGACAGTACATAAAAGTACTATATAGAGTATCTTATAATGCAAGTATACACGAGGAAACAGCTTGACGGAGGGGTGAGAGCTATAGTAATTCAGCATGCCTATAATCTAAGACGTAGAAACATTTTTCTGCAAGGGTTGAACGACATCTACTATTGATTACTTAGTGACATAATTATAAATTTTAATAAATACCGATATTTTTGCAAGTACATAATTAACAGACGCTGATTGTTATTAGTTAAAATTTACGTGAATTTATACAAAAATTTATAAGTAAAAATATTGTGCGTTAAAAAACTATTAAAAATAAAAATAACTTCTAAATAAATGAACAGATAAGTGAGTATAAGAATAGAAAGATAAAGATAAAGAAAAAAGGAATAATGTATATTGTTTATTACTCTGTCTTACCATGTCTGGCTTATTCTATTTGTAACAAAAAAATTCCGTGTACGCTAATTCTTTAAAAGCTACTGAAGTATTCAAAAAGCCTACCTCCATACTGCAAAAACTATTAACAAGAGGAACCCAAACAAAATTCACAAAAAAGCATAAATCACAATAAGAAAATAACAACGCTCAACCGCTAAATCATTCCCTCCACCAACCCCATCAACAATCTCTAAAATCCAAACTACAAAAAATCCTTCGCACGCCTCCACCAAACCATCCGCGCCCGCACACCCAGCAACGCCCCATACACACTCCTACGCATACACGCAGTCAATGACTCAGCCGCGCCGGCGACTAACCGAGCTCGCTCTTGCAGACGAGGCTGACGCTATCGTCAAGCCTCTCGTCCCTCCTAGCTGCGACGCTCTGCTGCAGCCCAATCAGCGTCTCCATGCACTCTCGCCCTCAAAAATAAACCAAACTCAAAACAAAAAATCAAACTCGCGCGCTCCGGATCACGCGCCCATGACGCGCGGCCGACTGCGGAGCCGCTCCTGTATACGCACTCGCGCGGGCCGATAAAAATAATACAAAGCGCCGAGCGGATTATCGATCGTAAAGCGGCGTTCCGCTTTTGTCCGGCGACCTCGCCGATGGACACGCTGAGGCTATACCTACGCCGTGAGGCTATCGGTCTGGCTTACTTCTGGCCTCGGCTGCGTCGGCTGCTGGACTAGGCGAGGCGGCTGCCCGCGCTGGGGACTGTTAGGAGGCGATGGTCTGTTGGCCGCTGGTTTCGTTGGATTTCACTGACATGCTGTTCTCGTGGGTTATGCGCGTGGTTTGTTTACGTCCTGCGGTGAGGATTCCGGCGCGAGCTGCAGCTGACATGCACTGGGCGCGCGACGATAAGCGACGTTGTCGGTTGCGTGGGTGTTATAGCTGGCAGGTGCTTTTCAGAGGCGGGAGGTTTGAATTTGACGTTGCTGGGTGGTTTGAGGGATGGGGAGGGGTAAGTGGTAACGGACGGTGAGAGCAGACGACGGGTCTAACCTATTTGAGGTCGTTACTACTTGGGCGGTTTAGGTGTGAGCCACGTGGAGTGGATGGAAGTGTGAGATTAGTGGGAGTTGTGATGGATTATGAAAGTGGATGAGTAGTTGCTGTTTCTGATTATGAGAGATTGTGGTTTAAGTGGAATGTTAAAATTGTTTGATGCCGTTTCCAAGCTTTCTTAGATAATTAAAAAGAAATGCGACTATTTTTATTAAGAACGATAGTTTTTACCTCTTACTGATGTGTAACACTTTTAAAATAACTATAGTTTATAATTTTTAACAAGTGAAAAAAGCTATGCCCGATCAGACCGAAAAGAACGTGGCAACGCCGCTAGTGTACTATATTTTTATCTGGAGTGTGTTTAAAAGCATAGACCGTAGATGACATCACCTGTCGGCCCCAAGAGTGCTGACATCTATATACGACTTCTAGAACCCATTTATCTCGCGCGCATTCTTGTTTTTACGCCTCGAGTGGTAACGATTCGGAAATATTGAATCGAAAATGTTAATTGACATTTTTATTCGTTATTTTTTAATTATTTGAAAAAAAATCATTTTAAATTTTATGTTATACATGTTTTCTTTCATAAATTACCATATTTAAAAATATTCGTATATTCTGTCTAAAACGTTGATTGCTAAACAAGAAATAATAATTTAAAACTTTTATAAGTTTATTAATATAAAACCAGCACAAAACAATTAAAGTGTCAAGATTTATATGGATATATTAATTAAATTTATACTTGGCCTCTATTACGCTTACTCGTGCTCTACATGACTTTCAATTCAAACGAAACGTCTGTAAAAGACTTTACTGAACGAGCAGCAGCCACATTTTTACCAAAAATATTCGTCTTCTCGTTCGGAAACGCGAAAAAGCAGAATACATAATATGGGCGCAAGATCAAAGCTTGCTATACGTCATTCAAAGCTCGTTAAAGCCTTGAAAGTCTTTTTACGGAAGTAAAAGGCAAAATTCACCTTTATCCTTTTCGTTTGATCGCTTTATTCAATGTTCATTCAGAAAGAAAGAGTGCAAAATTTATCGTATTTTATACACTGTTATTAAAATATACTCACTCCACATGTTGCCTCCTGTAAGAACGGCATCGGAGCAATTTCAGCTATGGAATACTTTTCATTGGCACGCAGCTGCATAATATACGCTTCTTCGAAGCGATTTCAAATTTTCGCCAATTCTAAAATGTAAAAATTAAATAAAGTATTTTAATTAAAAAGGTATTGTATTGCATGATATGTACTTATAAAATATAAAAAGATCGTGAGATTTCAGTAATAAGAAAATTTTAATGATCTGAAATGCCATTTTTCATCATTATTAATTTATTTTGGCGTTACACAATTATTGTTCAAGAACCTTACCATTTTTATCTTATTTAACTTAAAAACAGATATTACTTTTATATTTTTGCACTGCCCATCATCAAGATCGGCGCAGGCTCTCAGATTTTAAAAATTATGTAAAATGTTATAATTTATTTTTATCATGATTTTGTGGCACAGCAGATAAGAGGATCTATGATAAAATTATTTGATTCGGTAGAGTGCTCAGCTGTTTGCAGGTCACTGAGGAAAATCAAGTACGTGCAAAGTAATTACAGCGATGTAAGAGCAGCTCAAGCGTAAATTCAAAGTAACCGAGCCATTGTATTGCTATGGCTATGTGTCCGTGACTCTGTACTTCAAGAAAAGAGCCAATATAAAATATCGACAGATATACATACACGTATGCGTCGGACAAAAAAATCAGGTACTAAATTTGTTTTTTATTCGCATAGAATTGGAACATTTATATTAATTTGTAAAGATTTGATTTTAAATTTTTGATAGTTCATTGGTATTTTTTTTCATGCATTTGCATTATACGAGTAGTTTATCGTTAAAATATGTATTTAGTCTGCGGATATTCTTTTACGTTCTTGAATAAAAAAATAGTAGCATTTTTAATTTTTAATATAAGTTCTGACCTAGATCCTGCTCAAAATTTTAATTTTTATTATACTTACAGATAATTATTATTCTGCATAAATCTCTCTTTCAATAGATATTTAAATTATGAATATAACTTTTTCAAATTCTAATTGCAAAAAACAGGATGAACATTATAAAGTATTTTTAACTAATTCCGATGTTTTATAGTTTTATAATTAAGTTTTTTAAATTTTTTATTTTTATCTTTTAGCATTATTTTTTTCTTTTTTTTTCTAAAGATTATTACGCCAGTAAATATATTTATATTTAGATAAATTTCCGTCTAAACAATTAAATAAGCTGATATCAGGTCCTAAGTAGATTGCTATATTAATATTATTGTAGCTGTTAAACAAATTTTAATTATTTGATCTAGCTAATTAATCTTCTACTACGATGTATAATAACATTTTCATCTAGACAAAAAGTCTTTTTCGCGCACACATACAGTTTTTACTCTGTTTAAATCTTAAACATTCTGTTTTGTATAATTATTATCTCAACAAAAACTTAAAAATTTCTTCCTGTAATGAGAATATCTCGCAGTACAGGCTCATAAAAAACGATTTCCATAATCAAATCAACATCAACAGTCACTGAACTTCCCTTCCAAGAGTATCTGGAATCTGTGGTTTTTCATAATAACTGAATAAGTCTATTTTTCGTCTTCTCAACAAATAAACATTTTATTGTTTAAACGTGCACCCGAAATTAGAAGAAATAAGTTGAAATTAATTTAGGCATTAAGTACCTATACAATTACTGTCGTAACTCCAAGATATCCTTTTTCCTACAAACTAATAAAACATACGACCTTTACTAAAAGCTTAGGAATTGAATCAGGAGTGGACTTATTTTTTTTACAGTTTTCATTTTTAATTCCATATAAATAATAATAAAAATATTTTCAAAAGAATACTTTATTTTAATCACTCTATATTATTTCTACTTACGATTGTGGTATATATCTACTCAAAAAATGGAAATATCTACTTAATCCCGGTGCATTATCTCTATAAGTTATTATATCAACTGTCCTCTAACTATATGAATTTCCCACAAAAACCGGCCCTCAAGCCCGCTAAAAACAATAAACACCCAATTAAAAAAAAATCTACTTACTCAGTTACCAAGTAAAACTACAGAAACAACTACTCACCAACCACAAATCTTTTCCCACCACTAAACCCAACCAAAATCACTTCCCCCACGCACCTCACATCCTCAGCAACCCTCCTCTTCCCACCTCCGAAATTCCTTTGCAACTTTAATGCGCACTAATCTAACGTACACGTGTTGCCTCCTACCAGCGCGTCAACAGTGCGCGCTCCACCCAGCGTCAACTCGACCGCCCGCCCCACCCACTGTGGACTCCCCCCTTAAAAAAAAAAGAGCAACAGCAAACAATCCACTCGCCTCGCGCCTCCAGTCCCAGAAGAAAAGCAGCTCCTCAGCCGAGAAGAAAAGCAGC
>JAPYZA010001433.1:0-21066 GCA_030522685.1 Eupelmus azureus | reverse complement strand
TTCATCTACTCTTTTTTCGTAACATATTAGTATTTTTACTATAAATTAAAACTATTCTTGTCCTTGTGAAAACGACAATAAAAAGCGTTAACACTTTGACTTAAGTATCATTTATTTTGTATGCAACATTTTTATTGATGTCCTTGGTAGTTTTTAAAAGGTGCTTTTCGGAATGTCTTTCAATAATATTAATAAATTATTTTAAACGCAGTAATGATTTTATGACGATCTACAACAGTGAATAAAAAAGCGATATGAAACATATATCGAAGTCAAAAACAATTCGAAGAGTTATCTTTAGACAAATAAAATTATGTTTATAAATAATTTTAATAAAAGTATAAATACATTAATTACAAATCATGACTTTTCAAACAAATTGTTTTACAGTCATGTAGCATAACAAATTTTTTATTTTTTCACCTTTTTTTTCACCTTACATGTTGTACAATTAAAAATCTTTTTCTTTTGCTCTTTCTGACTTATTGGTAATTTATTAATTAATTACTTCCATTTTTTCAATAATTCATATCGTTTTCCACATATCGTTAATTACATTTATTAAAGTTTTTGAAATGTTCTTGCAAAATCAATTCATGTTTTGCAAGAACGCTTATTCATTATTTCATTTATATTCATGTGTTCAGAGGTGCCGACTACCTGAAAAATAAGAAATAACAGCATATACATTTCGAGAAAATCATGATAAACAGACAAAAAATACATATTGTTATTTTTTTTATAACGGTTTGTTAGTACATAAAGATAATAATAATTTCATCTTTTGAAATTTTTGATAATGTGAATGTGAGTACCGTCAACTCAATATTTTGTACTCGTTTAGGGTTTCGGAGTAAAATATTATATCTGGCCGACAAAAAGATTCTTATTGCACACAATACAAATAATTTAAGTCGTTTATCTTATTATATAAATCGTATTTTGATCGAAAAAGCGTGCGGACGGTATTTACGTTTACCGTTTTCTAAAAATTACAAATGTGAGTACCGTTTTTTGCTCGGTATGTCAGTACTACTCACAATTAAGTGAATTATGAGCTCCCTCCAAACCTTCGAGTAAAACACTTCATTCAAATCTTTCCAAAATTTTCACTTGATAGGAAGTGAGTTTCACTTAAAGATCGCAATTAAACTCATTCTTCGAGTGATTTGTTCACTTGAAAAGTTTTAGAGAGTATGGAATTCATCCCTGTTACGTAAAAAGAAAAAGGTGTTCAATTTATTACTTAACACGTGAAGAAGGGAAAAGTAGTTTCGGAAGAATTCTTTTGACAAAGCCGGTCTGGGTCAGGTGATCCCCAACTTATCGGTAACTGGCGCGTACTTTCAAAAATTTAATTTCCTCTGCTGGGAAAAGGCATTCAACAAGGATTTACGTAAATGTCTTCGCGAGTATTTAGCGAATATTGACCTTGCCCGGAGGAGACATTCTTTTTTTGAAAGTATAATTTAATTCTCTGTAAAGATACCTCTTTACATGATTTTCTGACGTATATTTTTTATATTTTTTGTCGTGTCGAATCAAATGCTGTAAATTGCCATTATTTTAATTATACTCTTTGTAGTGACTCTTGTAATGATATAAAATTTAAATTTATTTACAAGAATAGCTCGCTCAATTTAAAACAGTTTTTAACATTCACACTAAATAAAAGAATTACATTCTTCGCGACGATTCAGCAATTCTCTTTTTCTTACTACAAATCTGTTTCCCTAAAGCTCGTTAGTCGTTCGCTAAACACGTGACTCGGACCCACCTCCCTTCTTACCTTACAAGTCAAGTGCTCGCATACTTCCGCAAAAAAATAACCATAACGCCAACTATTACCCTTACTCTGCAACTTTCTTAAAAACTGAAAAAAAAAATGAAACCGAACTTATCGCTCATCGCTCGGCAAGCGTATCAACCAGCGATACATCCGCTCCTCTCTTCCCCCATCTCAGGTTTATTTACTTCCCACAGTCGTCATCGGACGCTCGCGCGGAATCGCGTTGCCCGTTTCGAGTTGACATAGCTCCGCTCGCTTACGCCAGCAGTTTTCCAAGCTGCGCCGCGGATTTATATGCCAAGTTCGTGCACGTATACGCTTTCTGGAATGAAAGCCGGAGACCTCTACTGCGCACTTGAAATTTTGATTACCGCTGCGGCTTTTCTTCGCGCCGCGGCGGCGGTATATTTTTTTTTCGTTTTTACTTTTTTATACGAGCGGATCGTGATAACGGAAAGGTCTGATACGGGCAGACGTTTCTGCGCAGTTAGAGGCTAGCGGAAAAAGTATGCAAAGTTTGCTCGATGATGTGTCGATCGGTGTGTGTACGCAATTTTCGAAAGTTTTGCGTCGAGCGACCGAGGCGTTCATGCGAGCTTTATGTAATCGAGTTTGAATGATTGATGAAATTTTTAAGAGCAATTTACATGTGAAGAAGATTGGTTTGGTCTAAGTGAGAGGAGGTAATGTCGTACAGTTTTCCATGATTTGATTGTTCGCTAGATGAAAAATAAGTGAAAATTTTATCATTAATTTGTTCAGTTGATTTGGCATTCAAATGTTTAATAAATCATTCAGATTTCATGATAGTTAGACGAGGACTAGTTCTTCCTAAATTATAATCTTGCTTTAATACTTGAATTTAAAAATTTTTTTCCAACGAATCCACAAGTGACAGCTCAAATTCAAATTAAATTACGACCAGTCGAGGCGCTATAAAGTAGCCAGAATTATGCATACATCAAAGCTCCGTAAAACATACGATTAGCACTATTTGCAAACGGCTTGTGTTTCCCGCTCATTGAGAAACACAGCGCTCATAAAAGCCGCTCAGCCGATTCATTCAGCCGGATTAATCCGTCCAAAAAAAGACTCCTCAAACACCCGACTTTATAATTTTCCCGAAAAGACACGTGCGACTAAAAAAAAAGAAGCATCGCGCCGTCCTCAAGCGCGACACTATACCGTCGGTTGTGATTCTCGCTCTCTCCCGCATCGGTCTCTTGATAAACTGGCCGAACGCTCGCGCATATGCCCATTCATATATCATAATTCCCGCGCTCGAGTTCCACGGTCACTGCTTCCGGACTGCGACGCACACACGGCCACACAGACACATAGTTCCCGCTCCGTATTTCCGACAGATATACCCTCGGCCCGATAACGGACACGTGGCCCCGCGCGCGCGCTTCATTTCGAAAGAAGCTTCCTGCGCCTTCATGCCTTATTCAGACGAGTATGTGCCAATTCGAGCGCGCCGTGAGCACAGGTGCGCACTGCGCATAGATACATGTTTAATCGGCCGGGCGTTACATCTTCGGAGGAGCCCTAATGTCGCGACGGGGTAGCCCGTTTTATTTGCCGAGGGCTTTTTCTCGGCCCTTCTTTTGTAGTTTGCTTTTATAAAGGTTCTGTGGAAGTTGTTTTTTGGTAGTGGTTTCTTGTTTGAACAGTTGTTGCTTCTGTTTTAATGAGTGACATTAGAAACTAACGTTTGAATTTAAATAAAATAATTAATTTTAGGAAGCGACTTGTACCACCTGGTATAATTAGAAGAGAGAATTAGCTTATATCTAATGGAATTTTTAATATTTTCAAGTATTAGATAGATTTATGAGAAGATTGTCACAGCTTTGAAAGGTGTTTTTGTAGAGCTAGTTCAAAAATTCATTCTAATCGATAATAATAGATTAGTTTTTTTGGTCGTAACTTTGAAAATATTTACTGTATGTAATAAAGAAGTTCCTGACAATTTTATTTTTTATGAAAAGACAAATTTCTTAAAAAATTGTAAACGATTAAAGATAGTGATAAAATTACTGCCAATTCATTGACACTTACAAGAAGGGATTCCATTCTTCGAATCATGAATTTTTTTTAAACTTTTGGGATTTTAATGAAATGAATACAATAATAAAAAAATGCTTTACAAAAATATGAAGAAAATCAGAATTTTAAATCCCAATGGTTTAAAATAACTCAAGTAAATGATATTTTTATCTTTATATATAAGTAAACTAAAAGAAAACAGTTTTCATTTATTTTTGTTTTTTTTTTGCACTAAAATGTTACACTTTATTAAAAAGTTATTACAATGAAAAGCTGAGCAACATAAATTTAATAAAGCTATAGCTCCGATCTCGCTCATTATTATAAATTTTCTGATCTTTAAATGTAAAATGTTATAATTTCTAAAGAAAGAAGAATATTTTAATTCTGCAAAAAGCAAATGGAAGCTTGTTCCTTTTAGTTTAATTTTATGTATTTACAGATGCATACAAGATTATTTTAGACTAGATGAAAATGTGTGTAATTAGCAGACCTAGAATAACCCAAGTCCTTAATTAATCCAATTTTCTCACCTTCTCATACACGAATAATTCATTTTTACTAACAGTAAAGAGGATCCTCCTAGAAGTTCTTATACAGGTGTATACTAGGGCGAGGTGTAAAGCCCGCTATATTAAATCATATATGCCTTTGAGAGCATATGAAACTTTGAAAAAATGAATTAAAAATTTGTTCTCTAAAATGAGCTGAAAAATTGAATATATATCTGAAGCAGAAATGTTAAAAGAGGGTTTATATGTAAAAAAAAGGTTTATAAAAACTAATCGGCTCCCAAAAACTTTCTGTGGTAGTAATATTCTCTTTGTTAACTCTTTATTCACAGGTGTTATTGGAATTGCTGTATGTACTTAAAATGTATTTTAATTGGATTTTCTTTTAATGGCCTAATTCCTTTATAAATTATCTAGCTAAATGTTGACATTACTTGATATATCATTACGTACAATAAAAATCGATCAGCGTTTAGCGCCATAAGGAAAAGTGTGAAATATTTTCTTAGAAAATGAAAAACACTTTTAAACTCTGATATAATTACTTTTTTCTATTATAAGTTTTAAATAATCATGATAAAACCTAAATGAAGTGCGGCTTTCTATTATTTAATTTAAAGACAAAAATTAAACTATAACCATACGATGATACAGTAATAGCCATTAACATATTTGGAATACCGATTTTAAAAAAAACTAAAAAAAAGAACATTTATCGTACGGAACTCGAAGACTTTGAAATAGTGAATCATAATACACGATCACGCGCGAGTAAACACACAATTGTTATTTGACATTTCAGCGACTTTATCGTCCATCACTTCCACAAACTCATCGAAAACAACTCGTCACTCCTTTAAAAAAAAAACCGTCTTTTCCAAAAAAAACCAAAGCTCAGCCTTATCCTTGATTGTCGGATATCTCGCCACTTATCAATAGATTTGTTATACTCCACGTCGCTACCGTACCTCGCTTCCTCGATTCGCGCCAGTATCATCGGCTACTCGCTGGTGTGTACATAAAAGACGAGCTCACGCGTGCGCCTTATCTTTCATTCATGCCGATCGTCATCGCGCGAATAAAGCAGGACGCATCGTTTTATTTTTTTTTTGTGCGAATAGTCGATGATGCAAGCCGCGACTTTTCTCAAAATTCAGGGATGGATTATCTGAAGAACTTGATAAAGTCTTTCGTGGGTTGTTGATAGATTTTGGATTGATTGAATACCTCGCGCGTTTGAGCATTGTGGATTTCGCGATAGTGACGAATCGGTTATAAAAATTTGGAGATGGGTATCGGTTTTTCGCGTGCTTGTTGAGCTTCGTAATTTTATAAACATTACGTAATATTTTTTACACTTCCGCTGAAAGTACATACGTGGTGTATGTTGTCAGCAAACGATTGAAAATAGTATGTGGATGACTATAGTATTCGCGTTGAATGATTCAATAGGACGATTCGACAAAATAAGATTTTATCGAAATACTCGAAATACATATCATATTAAATAATCGCAACATTTATTTTAATTTAGGTCTTGATGATGTAAATATTGTTAAAATTTAATCACTCACAGATATAATGACGATTTAAACAATTTTTTTACATCATACTTAATTTCAAATTAAGATTCCCATAATATTTATATTAAAATTATTACTAAAACATATTCAATTAACCCAATCACTTATTAATCGAAAATTAATTAACCTGTCGGCCAATTACTAAATTACTTAATTAATTAATTAATTACTCAAATTATATCTACACTACTGGAAATTAATACTTCTCCGGGAAATCAAACTCTCCAGAGGCCACAACTAAGTATAAAACGAAGAAAAAAAACACAACATAACGCATAATGCCGATAGTACGCGTGCGTATATCTACCGCTTGCATATCGAGCTCAGCGCGAAAAATTAATAATTTATGTGGACAGTGTCGCAGAGTTCGCCTGAGAAAGCGCCTCGAAAAATGCAAATTTGTCGCTATCCGCGCGCTACACTACCTGCTAATATTTTCCCCGGCTCGCTCGCGCCGTAGTGCTTTAGAAAAAGTCAGAAGAAACAGCGGGGTAGGGGGAACTGTTTGACGAGCGTGACAGGCGCCAGGCGCTTCCGCTGCGAAATTATGCGCGCGAACGTACTTAGAATCAGCAGAGCGATAAGCGATGATGAGAACCCGGGCGATTGCGAGTAAAGGTGGTTTTTAACAATTTTCTTAGGTGATTCTTTTTTTGTATTTTTTATGTCTGTATTGGTTGTTGATTTTTTTTAGTGTGAGTAGAGATCGAGAGGAGATGGTTCTTTTTTGTTTTTTGTAAAAGTCGACGGATGACTTTCTCCGGCTCCTTTCGCACAATTTCAAGTAATTTTCGCGTGTATTGAATTTCAGGCTGCTTCGGCTATAATTTCAAGTGCGATCGGCGCTGTCGTTGATGAGTATCGTAATCGTTTTTGAAAGGAGATATAAAATCATTTCGCTTGTAATTACAATAATCCGTATTATTGATTTTGTCGGGTCGCAGGGGGAAGCTATATAATCGACTTTTACACGCGCAAACGTTGACCACAAAAGACGTGTAATTTAATTTAATATTATGTTTAAGTAAGTGCCAGCTGTAAAAATACACGTTTTAGCGCCGCTTCCTTACTCGAACCTCCCTTTTATTTTCAGTGAACCTCCGGAAAATTTACAGCGTAAACTTCTTGACGCCTCATTACCATAAGTCACCACACTCTAAACGCCCTCAAAGTCAGCGACTCCAAATGAAAAATCAGCTGAAAAATTATCGAGGAAAGTCATAAAGACAAGGAGTCGAGAAAATGAACTCAACGACTGTATATATGCACTCTCACGCTCTTCTCGATAATTATGCCCGCGCAATTATGATACGTATATAAGCCCGGCGCTGGGCTGGCACACGCGACATGCGCGCATTTTCTATGCTAATTGCCGCGCGCACTCGCATGCGCATCGCGATTCGCGCTGGCCATTTGCATAATAGACTTGGGGGAGGCAGCCAGCTCGATCCCAATAATCGTTAACATTCGCGTAATTGGTTTTTAATGTCTTTCTAATAAGATTGGCCCTTGGGTTTGGTAATTTTGCTTGGTGGGACGCGTCTTGTGGGTTTATTAAGTGGGGAAGTTGTAATGTTTTGGGAGTTAGGGGGAGAGGTGTGACAGTAAAGTTTGATTTTAATAATGATGAGTGAAGGGGTTAATAAATGTTTGGATTATGGCTGATAATTTGTGAAAATTGGTAGGCTTGCGATTTGGTGTTATTTACTTAATGTAAATAACGTTTTAATTAAGTTTGATTATGATGTTTGGATTTTAAATGAATCTAATTATAAGGTTATATTTTGCTAGATGTTTTTTCCTTGTACCAAAGTTAAACATTTGTATTTTATTTGATATTCTGTAAGTGATAATAAGAGATTATGATTGTCTGTCGCTGTAAAGAAGTTTAAGCAATGAAATAGTACAAATAATTAATAAAAAATGAATTTTTAGTTACTATACTTATTTTTCACTATATTTTTCCCGAATTTTTAATTCATTGTATACCTCAATAATTTCATAGTTACGACTTTGTTGGTTTATTATTTACTTTATATAAATGATTCTATCATCTAATATAAACTACTCGCAGTGACCGATAAGATTAAAAGATTAAAGTTCAATACGGTCTAATAGTGTCATCGCAAAATTCCCCGAATGTAACTGATTTCAGTCTAAATCTCTTGGTTTGACTCTTGTATCATTATTAGATCATTCTTATTTATTCCCTATTTACAAAAGGTTATATTAGCCCAGCTGATTGTCAGCATTTAAAAAATATTCTATAACAAAATTAATATCTTATATTGGATCGATTTTTTTAGGCTTAATTTTAAATAAATTTAAGATAAGAATTTAAAATTTAAAATTTTTGGATTTTGAATTAAGCTATTTAAAAATGACTTTTTTTAACATTACATATAATTAAAATAATACAACTAAATGTAAATAAATGATAAATAAAATATAGTTACATTGGAATTGTCATTTTTTAATATAAAAACATTTTCTTGACTCGGAAGTTTTACAAGTTCGATAGACAATATAATTAGTGTGATGGAATATTGGTAAAATTAATATTTAAATAATAAAGAAAATATCGTGTCGCTATGAAATAATTGCATATTTCTACAATGCAGCTGTTACAAATAGTCATTGTTTCATACAATAATCGAATCTTTACAGAATAATCGAATCAAGGTAATATGAATTTACAATAATCAGTTGCAAATTTTTCTTTTCCTAATCTCAATCGCGAAACCAATTAATTGATAATATTGATATCTAGATCATATCTGTAAAGTTCTTAGGAAAAATTTGAAGACAACTATTTATGATTGATCTGATTGTTGTTAACTTTCATCAATCTAATTATAAAGTAACTATATTAATTTATAATAATTTTGAATATCTTTTAGCAAATAAACATTCGTAAATCAAAGTAATTGTGCGTATATAGATATTTCTTGAATAAAAAATAATAAAAGAAAAAAACAATGCTACTTTACATTATTCAAGTGAGCAGCGTATCCATCTATTTCACAGAGCATAATCGCCGATTCACTATAACGATGACAATCTATCAAACATCAAATATCAAACTTTCAAACAAACTCTTACTAAACGGCACATCTCCGCATCAAAGATTAAGGAGCCGTACTCTACGAGAATCCTTGTAGAAGAAGCTCGACTCATAACCCTCTTATCTCGTCCTAGCGATAAGATAAAACCCTCGGCATCGACTTTTCCGACATCTTATGGAATTCCATAAACAAAGATTATCTCAGACCTTACATAATTTACATGAGAGAGAATCTGCCGATAGCCTCCCTCCTATCTCCCGTCATCTACAACCAATTACTCTCCGCGGCAATTCGAAATCGAAGAAATTGCAAAACACAGAAGCAGCCCCAACCTCCTTTTGCGAATCTTCGCGATTTCAGCGCGCACGTGCCCTATCGTCATCGGCGATCTCGAGAGGCAGGCCAAGCTCCCGCAGTTACAGATCGCCACTTCGATCTCTCGTTCGAGCGATTTGCCGATCGATCGCGCGTATCGCGCGAGCCGATAGAGATCGCAAGATGCGAGGACTGACCCGAATAGCCGCGGCAATAGCTGCACGCGCACTGCTCGGATTACGGAGAGGCGAACTAGAAGCAAAGCGAGTCGAGTTACGCGGAGGTGTCCACCTCGATTTCGGCCGATTTTCATTGATGACTCTATTCGGCTTGGAAACTCGAGACTTTTGGAAGCTACCGCGCGGTTTTGCATAACGTGAGAAACAGCGGGTAGTTTGGCTGCTGCCTTGCTACGGTATGGAGATGACTAGTTGCTTTGACCTATCGCTTCTGTGGCCGGGTTTCTGGTCTTTTTTTGATCTGGTGTTTGATTTCCTTATCCCATTTCGGATAGGTCTGGAAAGAGATCCGAGGCGACACTTGGAGCACGGATAACTTAATTAGCGAAGCATCCTTTTTGCCGATCTTATATACGGCCGTAGGGGAGTGCTGAATAAAAAGTGGATTCGAAGTATATCAAAGGGTGCGGCTAAGAGGCTATGCAAAGGATTTTCAAAATGTACATAGCATCAGGCATTAACAAGTGCCGCAAGAGGAAAATCCCTTGGGCGGCTCGCTGGCGCATCGCTTTTCTGTAAAGCAAAAGCATAAAAAGGCCCGGGCCCTTAAAACACTCGCTCATTCGAATTCCGCGCGGCGCTCGCGTTTCTTAAATAAAGCAACACTTGTGGCGCACTCTGGTAAAGGCCAAGTCGTTCTCCTCCGAGGCGAAATAAAAAGCCATCGAAAATCACGGCTGGCGGCGCGCGCGCGCAGTGAAGCTCCTTATAAATAAGCAATAAAAGGGCAATAAAGCATCAGAGCCATCGACGTCCCTTCCGCAATTTCGCTGAAACGTTAGGGCGCTACAGTCCCTTCACGTCCGCAGTGTGCTGCTTTCCCTTGGCGCCCTTAAACTTTTACAGCGCAGCTCACTTTTTTCCCCGCGACTATGCCGAATATCGGTTTGAGTGGTCTTTCGAATGGCTTATATGCATAATGTATTTAAATCTCTTTGGGTTTTGGTAGTTTTTTGCAAAATTGTTTGAGCGAAAAAGGGAGAGTATTAGCGTTATTGTGCGACAACAATATTTTGTGGTAAAATAAAAATAAGTATGTGAATTTTTTATTTTACTTTCAACTCCCATATTTTATTAATATAATATATATATATATATATATATATATATATATATATATATTACTAATAGTGTAAAGTGGACCTTATTCGCCTAAGTATGGAATTTATCGCACAAGTCGTAGACGAGCAAATAGAAATTGATGAGTATTGTATGTACACGAATGCAGCCCATGGTGCATAAGTTACTTTTGTCTCTCATTTATTGTTTTAGTGCTTATGTGGATAAAAATGCAGTAGTTAAATGGCGGTTTATAACCCAGCAAACATGCACCACTTAGATCATTAAAAAATGTATTAGTCAGAAAACTGCTAATTTGACGTCGAATTGTTATGCATGGTTAATGTCGAATTGCTTGTACATAATTGACGTGAGATAAACATACACATAGGTCCATATACAAATTATCAGCACTGCTTGATTATTTAAATGTAATTGTCTGTTAGACTAATATTGATCTTTTATAATAAACATAGAATTGATGATATATCGTTGCTCCTTACGAAGACTAGTCCTTTTCAAAAACTGCCCGTTTTAAATTTGCTCTTTGTGACTTAAACAAATATAAGTTTTTTTGGGGCTTAATACATTAAAGATACAATCTTGATATTACACATTTTAAGGTCTTTGATAAGTTAAAATCACTTAGAGTATCTGTATATGAGAGTTGAAAATCGGTAGTTTTTTAAATCTACTAGTCTTCGTTAGGATCGACGATATATATACCGAAAAAAGTGTGAGGTTTATAATTATGTAAATAATATTATTTAGATACAACTAAACTTTATGATATCAAAGTAACTTTTTTCCATATTGCGTATACAATTTTTCACCCCTAGTGGATCAAAATTAACTCTTTCTAGTTTCTGAGTTGTGAGGAAAAGGGGTAACTTTCAGCCAGTGAGGTAAAAAATTTTGAAATTGTACTTTGCTATATTCAACACAGTACTTGTAATCAGTCAGTAATGTTGCAGCAGTCATGAGTAAATAATTAAAATTATCAGTGTCATAGTCGTATTTTATTTTTGTACTGAAAAGAAATAACTTATTTAAACAAATGAAACTTATAATTTAAAAATTTAGTTTTCTAAATATTAAAAATTACTAGAATTTTTTTAAATTTGAAAATGAATTTTTTAAACGATAACAATGACAATGATAACAAGATAGTCGTTACGATATACTACACATAAGATATGAATCGATATTGTATTGATATGAATTGATATGAGTTGTATAATGAATATTTATTAAGAATCATGTTATCATTATTCCACATATTTACTGATTTTTTTCTATTTTTCTATAAGTAAAAATGTCTTAAAGAAACAAGCCACACATTTGCTTCTTGAACAGTTTTACAGTTCTATCGTCAATCTATTTTTACAAATCCTACAGTTAGTCATGCGATCTAACCAAGATCATTTCAAACATCTTTACCCCTTTTTGCTTAATGAATTGACTTGCACCACTAATCACATCCTCTTAACAGAACGAGGCTAGCTATACTTATGCCTGCGTGTGTCCGAGAATCTCGTGCTTTCACTTTATGCAACTTCGCATCTCCGCGAGCGCGCGCTATTTCGAGGACGCGGCAAATTTATAATTGCCAGTGCGAGATTTACGGGCGGTTTTACCTCGCGCGAAAGCATCAAGCTCGCGCGCCCGATAAATGATATCCTTCTTCTGCGCGCGCGCGCGAAATTGGAAAGCTCGCTGATTGATTTACATTGGGAGCTGATATGAGTGATCGAAATTGTCGGTTTTTTTAATTGCCGAAGTGAACGATTCATTGGGCTTTGTAGGGATCAAGGATTCGGAATGAATAATGGACGGTTGTGATTGGAACATAGTAACAACATTAATATCCTTTCAAATTTCTAGAAAAATTTTAATAATTCTAAGTGCTCCCCATCAGCCTGAAACTGAATATAAAACGTTCCACCAAATCGCCGCGATAAATTCCTCAGAGGCCATTCGCGAAAACGGCGAAATTAGGAGAGCAAGGATCCGCCCGAATCCGCCTCAGCGGCGTCTCATTTTCGCCGAGATTCTTCTTCGCAACGAGCTGCGTAACGGACGGCTCCCAGAAACTCCGCTCTCAACTTGAAGCTTCCCTCGCTGGCTCGCTCCCCTCCATGCCATTGCATTAACGTCCCGTCGGGGCGAGTCTCTCGCTTTATGCAAATTCGTCGTCGGGCCTGCGAAGAAAGCCAGAGGAGCATCCACTCTTTCCGGACGTGACGTCAGGCTCCTCGTGGCTCGTCGTATCAGGCGCTCGCATTATTATAATGATTATCGCTCCCTGCTTTTTGAAGCGCGCGCCGTCACATTCGTTAGCTTCGTTACGAGGCGATGGGCTTATTTTGATTCGCGCATTATATCGGCGCCCGATCGGCCGGCTGAGATAGCCGGACCGCCCGAGCGAGTTAACGCAAGGCTGTTAAAATTCTGCGTCGACTTTTTTGCGACAGGAGGTTTTCGGGGACCGGCGTGCGGGTAACGAAGGAACGACGCCGCGAGGCTTCTGCTAATTAAGATAGAGAGGTTTAGTAGAGGATTTGATCTATGGGGGTAGGTCGGAAATTGGAGAGTTTTGGATTGGGAGTCGGTTTGTTGGATGGTTAGTGTTGTGTAAAAGTTATGGGATAGGAGCTCGTTTAGTCAAAATTGTTTACAGGTGTGATGTGTTAGTCTGGAATCGAATTCTGCGCAGAACGTATTTTGAGATCTATTATTTAAAATTGACTATTGTATTGATAAGCAGTGAGTTATTATATTATATTTATAGTAACGTTCAATGACAGAAAAGAGATGATACACAGGAATAAATCTATTTTTATCTAAATTTTAAATGATTGATGTGTGTACAAATGTCAAAATGTTTTTCCTTGCTGAGGAACTGTCATCCGAGCAGATAAAAATTTTAAATGGATTATAAAAATACTTGTACAATCAAAATACTGCGATCCTTAATCAACTTAAGAACATCGCATTCTTGTTAGGTATTAACACACTTCTCCTTCTCTTTTTGCAAACGGACCCACGTGTATCTTTATGTAAGTCGTGATGATTAGATTAAGATTAGAAGAACGTAGCATCAACATGTATTTCTGTAAACTGTGTTTTCCCAGTAGGTTTTCCCAATGTGTATACTTTATATCTAACTCAAATGTTTATCTATCTGGCAGGACTGAATTTTTAGGTAAAATATTGCCTCTAAGCAGAAAGTAAATTTTCCTGTTTCTCATTATCACACACCTCCCATGAGTTTCTAGTTTAACGAGATGCCGTAAAATCGACCGATATCGTAATTTAAATAACAAAAGATTTCTATAATTAATAGAAATTTCCTATCCACAGCACTAGCGCTGCGCGATTCTAATCTCTGTGTATATCTGTACGGCCGATCGATCGATATGCGCGAACTGTACAAGAAAATCCGCAGTTCTTCCCCTTGAAGCAGGAGATTAAACGGCCTTATCTCCCTGCTCTTGAGATTAAACTGCTTGAAGAATAGTTTCGCAATATAATCAAATACCAGGAGAGACCTTTGATGTTTGCTATCGTGATGTAGACAATTAAAACTGCTTCATTTTTAAAGATTTTCCTGTTCCAAAAAACCGGAGGATCATAAAAACCTGTGTTGTGACCTTTTAGAGGCTTATTGATCTCAATCTGTAATTGTTGACTATTTTACGATAGTAAAGTCGGATGAACGAACATTCAGAAATAGGTACACTGGAAACGTGTCTTTACTATATAAAGGGCTGCAAAAAATCAATCACGATGAACTGACAATTGCTAAAGCTAAAACATGTACTCTAAATAATTGAATAATTCAGCGTGCTCAATATTAACTCGAGGATCGATAAATCGAACATATTAAATCAATAAGAAGCAGTTGTAAAGACAGTCATCGTGCAAAGAATGCGATATTAAAATCTGAAACTCGATCGATCCACCTGTATTAAATTTCCTCCGGGAATCGGTCCACGTCGCGGACAACTAATTATCTTGTCAGCGGCTTTCGACAATCAGCCAAGCGGATCCGAACCTTAAACACTCTACGCCCTCCCCTTTCTCATTAAACATACTTCTCATCTGTCGCGCCATTGGTCCGTGTAATTAATATCCCCGGAGCTAGGCACTGTGCTCGGCTACCACTCGATGTTTTGTCTTGCAAATTTTATCGCTCATTAATGAGCCAAGCTCGGCGGCCAGTTATTTGCCTCGCCGACAATGCTGGCCAAGCGTCGCGCGTAAATTGACAAAAAAGCCAATGGCGAATTAGCGGTGGTATATCTAGCGATAGGGAGAGAAAAAAAGCTCGCGATAACCGGCGCTCGCATAACCTTTACGACACAAAAAAATTCGCGGTACAATCCGAAGAATGTAGGTCATCGGGAATTTTATATTTCCTTCTCTCCCTTCGTTGCTAATAACCACGCAGATAATATTTCCGCTGACGAATATAATGGCCAGACGTGACGCAAGCTTTTTAATGTTGCAGGTCGGCCGATTACACGAAAGGCATCTTCCAGAGCATCGGCTTCAAGGAGTTTCACAACTACCTGATTCTGCCGAAAGAGGAACGCGAGAGCAAAACGGTAAGTTGAACGTCACGTGCATGAGCGTATACGTCTGGTAAGCGAAACAGCGTCATTTGTATATGTAGTAAGGTTACCATTGTCGAATCAATGACGAGAGTGCATTCATATACCGGAATGCCTTGAATGGTTGCAACTTTGATATTAGAGTTAAAGGATTTAGACGTTGATGCGTGAGAATATTGGAGGGTATAAATGTAAGAAACGAAAAGCAAAATATTTTACCAATTCTATTTTTTGCTGAATGATGTATTACGAAGCATATTTCAAAAAAAGTATCGAGAAGAAAATTGTTGTGACAGGCGTCTTTTAATCACGTCATCTTTTGAAATTCATACCGAACATATTATAACAATTTGCTACTGAACGTCACGTAAAGTATCAATATTTAACAGAGTAACAATGTCTTTTAAACACATCCAAACCCGCTAAATGTTTCATTTTAATTTCAAACAACAAAATTCTATTCCAACTGTTACCATTTCTTTCCCCCCACGCATTAAGGATGCACCGAAAGGCCCTAATAACTCGTAGCATCCTACCGGTGAAACGCGCCGCTCGGCGAGTATGCATTTCGCGCGCATAAACCCGAGCCTCTTTAGAGCGCGGCGGGCTCGGGAAAAAAAGCTTAATAGCTTTTCGAGCGTGCGCGGCACGCGCGGCAAGGTCGTAAAGATACACGTATACGTCCACAAACACAGCACCTAGAAAAGTGCATGCTTCTCCTATATATACCCTCCGCGGAGAGCAAAAAACGAAGGCAACAGTAAATTTTCGAAAGCGACAGTGCGCGCGCGCTCGATGGCCCGTGTATTTATAATGGCTCGGCTATGCATACACGCTGCTAGCTGTGAGAGGCGCTTCTATCACTCGGCTAGAAAAGTGGGTTACGTATAGGCGCACGCGAGTCGCTCTATCAGTATCCCATTAAGCGCAGAGCGCCGAGTTGCATACGTGCAGGAGGCATTACGCTGCTGGATGAGTGCTGGAATTCAATTGCGGCCGAAGGGCTTGTTTAATTACTCGATGAGGAAATGATGTTATGCCCGAGGTGTACTTTGTAACTTTTTGCATTTTTAATGGCCATTTTCGTAGCGAATGGGTTATTAGTTAATCTACTTTAAAAGTATTACGGTTTGAGCTGAATTATTCATTTGCCAGCTGGGTTATGGAAATGTAATAAGTTTCCTTCTGCTAATATTAGAAAACATTGCTCTTATCATTAATGCAAGAGAAAATTATCATTATTATGTTACTTTAATTTAATGTTTCATTTAAGGTATTTGCAGAATTTATGTAGCTAATGTTGATTGATTTTAAAGAAATAGAATAAAGTGTTGTAAGAGAATGGTTTCAGCAGTGGTATATCATTAGTGCAAGATCTAGAAAGTTTAAACTCTTATTTGCTATCAATTAAAAGTATATTATATTGAGTATATGTTACACTCAAAAACTTTCGAATTTCATTTTTACAAAATTAATATTGCAAATTATTTCAAAACATGAATTTCTCATTCTAATTAAAAAGAAAATCTTTTAATTTCCCTAATTTGAACATTTTAATGAAAAAACCAGTTATAACAAAATTAATCTCCTTTCCTTTTGAAATCGAATCAAAAAATAAATGAAAAGATATTCTTCGAGACACATAAAAATCATTCTCAACGAGCCCTTACAAATTTGGACTATCAAGTAAAACCTACAGAAAAATTTGTGAATGAAGAATAAATTTACCAATCAATGACACCATTCACTCGCGCAGTACGTTAAAGCATCATTTTCACCTCTCGGATCTCGAGGCCCATCCGCCGTCTCTAACGCGCCTCCTCTAAACTCTATATTTGCCCAAGCCTAATAGTACAGCCGTACAAGATCTCGCACAAGCGTTCGTGCTTGCCTATATATCGGCTAGACTTAACGGGCCATTTGTTCCAGCAGGGCCGGCAGCTGCTCGAGGAATCCATTAATAATTTGAAAATAGCGACCAGGAGATACGCCAGGAAGCAGAACAAGTGGGTGAACAACAGGCTTATACGAAGGGCCGACCGACAGGTACTTACCTCTTTTTTCTCTCATCTCCTTATCGCGCCATAATAAATTCAAGTGCACCTTATCGCGCTGCCTCCGTACAAATACTAATGGTGCGCGCACGGAGCGACATTGAGTTGGCGATGTGGTACATTACGTATGCGTGAGCGCAGAGCTCTTCTGTTTATTTTATAACAGCGTTAAACGCTGCTGGGAGGAAAAGTTGTATAGTTATGCCTGAATGTACATATTTGTGTAGTTCTTTTTTTTCTTGTACATGGTAAGAAATTTCAAGGGAGTACGGCGAAAATAGTCTGTATTTTTTTATGAAGTATTCACGTGAAATTTGCTTGAAGTTATGTTAATTGCTTTACGTATGCTACGTTCACATTTACGCATGATGAAAATAGCAAATACTTAATGAGAAATTAGCACATCGAGTCCATCCTATTTTAGTAGCGCCACTATTACTATCTTCTCTTGAAATTTCTTTCAGTGCAGATATATTAATTCGGATCGGGATGAGCGGCCTTGTTAAAATAGAAAGAGGAGTAAAAGTCCAGATAAAGCTAATTTTCTGTCCAGGGTTGTGACATAAACGCCCGAGGAATGTGGCTTGGCTTACTTTCAATGTTTAACCGTACACTTGCTACTTGTGATGTTAATCGCTCACCTCGTGAATGCGTAACGATGTATTTATTGTAATGTTTCGTCTTTTTGAATGTGTTTATCTAGCATCTGGACAGGTGTTTTGATCACATTTCTGTATAAATCATACCCAGGAGTTTTAATAAGGAAACGACTGTTAAACTTACGAATTTGCATTCCTGTCGTCGAGCTGCCGTTTGAGTTACGACAGCGTTTTCTTAAGCTTCATGGAGTGTATTACTTTTTACGCGCATGTTAATGGTATTTTAAATTCGAAGCATTAACTTATATAATACGGAAAAATGTTGTATAGACCAGGAATTCATTAATTATGCCATGTAACATTAAATATCGGTGAAATAATGATATCTTAAACAAGCAGATCTTTGATTCCTGGAATTTTCTGTTCCGCCGCTTATCACATTTTTCGTGCTACCGATTAACATACTCTTTATATTTCTAACACTCTAAAATAGTTCAAGGAGTACCAGTGAGCTCAGAACATTTTTGATAGTTGTGCAGTAATAAACTAATTTTATGGGACACGTATATAATAAAGTAATATTTATCTTTACTTCTGTAATTCGAGCACCGGTATTTCCTGTAATGAAAAGCATTCGCTGCTCCAAACATTAAATCTTATTGCATTATAACCGCTTTAATTAGTACACACCTCGCGACCAGATTACTCCTAGGCATATTCATTTAAGCTTATGCCTGGCAAAAAAAAAACGCTACTAAGGGCTAATCATCGGTAGCCGAACCAATGGTTTCGCGGTCGCGATTGTCCATTACCCTCACTCGGCTCGATTTTTTCGCTTGGCTCCAGCCTCTCGGTTGTCACTTTCACATTCTTGCGCGCTCTCCTATAAAGCGCCGCCCCCCGGTATTAGAGCACACACACACACATACATACTCAGGGCACAGCATACACAATTTTTTAACTATCTCCCTTGGCCGGTGCGCAGGTGCCGCCGCTCTACACGTTGGACTGCACGGATGTGGGGCAATGGGAGAGCGAGGTTTACGGGAAAGCGGTGGAAATCATGTCGGCTTTTATACGCGGCGAAAAACCAAGCCAGCCGACGGCCAACAGCCTCGCAGACCACAAGCTCACCGATAGCAGCAACGAGACGTGCAATCGCTGCGAGGTAATGATTGACGTAACTTTAATTTTATGATCTATGGGTTGCATTTTTTATGTGATTACTGAAAGTGTTGTATTTCGGATGATGTAGATTTGCGAGAAAATATTCATCGGGGATCTTCAGTGGAATGCACACTTGAAGGGAGCGAAGCATATGAGACAAGTGAAGAAGAAAAAAAGACTGGAAAGTGAGGCTGAAAAAGATGCCGATTCTGTAAAGGCTGAGATAGACAAAGATATTGAAGATAAGAAGGAAAAGGACTCAATTGTACCTGAATATGAAGAGACTAATGCAAAGAATTGTAAAGCAGTTGATGAAACTGAAGAAATTTCCAATACTGTGTCTGTAAAAAGTTGTAATACATAATATCTAAGGATGATCATACGTAGTTATAATGAATGAAAGTTCCTGATGGTTTAAATGATACTGTAAATTTTGTACAAAAAACATGTTTTATATTAAAACAGACACATATTTTTCAAAAAATATTTTATTTACTATTTATTTTACCAACTGTAGGTAACAAAGGAATCTTCTTTTTGGTATTTAAATACATTGATCTTAAAAAAATCCATTTAGTCATTTTTATTTATAATGTATAATTTTAATTATACAAATAATAAGACGTAAAATGAAAAACATTGTTGTTATGTATTTTTTATCGCAATCGATATTTCAGCGAGTCACGATTTTCTTTCAAAGTTGTAACTATTGAATGGTAAGTCATGTGCCGACTGTTGATGTACCAGTCGGTAGATACATATGATTCTTGCTTTATCGACAGTAAAAATGTCATATTGAAGTACGTACTTAGAGGGCACTCTGTAGTAATATTTTTCTGCCGTTCTTAAAATTTAATCATTTCTGTATTTACTAAATATATAATTTTGCTAAAATGAATAGTTAATTTTTCGGATCTTTATAAAGAAAAAATAAGAATATTCTAGGAAACATGCAAAAAATTCCTGTCCTTTAATTTAGTAAAGTTTATTTCTAATCAAAAATATTCATTGTAATCCAAAATGTATTAATCTTTAAAAATATATAAATAAATTATAAGTCCAACCAAAACATGTTCGTCTGGAGTATTTTTGTAATTTACTTATATTTACTTATAGAAGACTCCTCCAGAAGTTCTATCAAAATTCATAGTCCGAAGATCGGAATGTCTTCTTTTCACTTTTAAAAATAATGTTCGATATAAGTAAAAAAATCTTTATATTCGCTTGGGAACAATCCATGTATAGCTTTGAGTTTTACACACTTGTACTTGCACACGCAGACTACTACATTTGTATAGATAAAATTAATTCATAATTTATTATCTATATATTTAGTACTGTTTCAAAAGTATTAAAAAATGATTTTGTGTAAACATAAGTAATTCGTATCCAATTAATTCAAATTCCAATTCCGAATTAATCTAATTCCAATTCATTGGATAAATATTTTTATCACATAAGTGAAAAAATTATTTTAGAGTTAACAAATTTATAATTCTTTCTTTTTTACTTCCAAATTACAAATTTTTGATAATTGAACATTAATAAATTATTAATATTTTATAAGGTATTTATCGATCTCATAAAGCAACAAAAAATATTCAGAACATATTAATTTTAGTTGAATACCTACCTTTATTAAACGAGTTCTCTTACAATAAAATCACATTCGTAATAATTGAAGCCTTGCAAAAGAAGTAGAGAGAATGTATGGAAGTATGTACGACAATTCATTTTTAACAAGAGTAAATAAAATTAATATTTATTATTACTTAATTATTGTGTTCACTTCACAAAATGCATAATGTAACTTAATCTAAATAATTTCAATTGGATTTGATACTTATTAAATTTATATAATTGGTATTCGGTAACGTAAGATTTTGTTTTCTATTAAGTATTTTATTTCATTATTCTTATTTAAGGGGAATCAGTACAAAAAACGTTCCTTGTTCTATTGGCTTCAGCATTATTTATAATAATTAATTGTTGATCTATGTTTTCAAATTTTCATGACCG
>JAPYZA010001432.1:0-21074 GCA_030522685.1 Eupelmus azureus | reverse complement strand
GGGGGGGGGTGTATGGTGAGCGATGTGTGTATGGGTGTGTGATTAATTTTAGTTTTTACCGTTGATTTAATATGTGAACTGTCATTGAGTCTGAATGATTTATTTCGCCGGACAATATTTCGTTTTTCTGATCTTGTTGTAAGCCAAATGTTACGTGCGGATATATATCAATATGATATGTTCAATTAAAAAATGTGCTATTGTAAATATGTAAAGCTTGACAGTGCGATTATTAGTATTGATAAAATAGAGTGTAAATAATGTATAGAGAATAGTAAAGATTTTTAATTGTGATTTTTTAAATTACGCTGTTCAACAGTTATTTACTTATATTACCAACACCGACATTCCTTAGTTTTTCATATTACCATAAATCACCTGACATACAGCTTCTGTCACACTGCATGTTTAAATATTTTTTCATAAACAGAAACATTATTTTAGATTTAATTATGTCACAAGAAACATGAAATATTATTAATATTGTTTATTTATATTAAATTATTTATTTATATATGATTCAATTTTAGCAAAATAATAAAAATTTAGATTAGACAACATTTGAAGCAAAAGTTTTTTAATTCTTGTATTGATTGTTATAAAAAATGAAATACAAATTACACATCTCTTACGCTCCATTAATTATTTTATGAATAAGTAAAACAAAAATATTTAAATATATTAAAAAAACACTTCCATAAGAAATAAATAAAATGTCTATTACTTTCTCTCGCGACTCACAAACATAATGTGAATTGAATAAAAGAGTTTAAAAAGTTTACGATTTCGATTTTTTAATTTTTTACAAACTTTGAATGTATTATATAAACGTAGTTTCTACATTCTTTTTCTGCTCTTTATCAAATTATTACATACACACACTAATTTAATTAAGAATTGTACTTAATTCATTTTATAATTTCCTGTTATTAAAGGGAGATGGGTACACTTCATCTGACTTAATTATTATTTGATTCATTGATAATAAATTACGATAATTAATATTTGAACTTATCTATATTTACTAAACCAAGATGTTAATTTTATTACAATTAATTTATTTATTATTATTTATTATAATTTATTTTAGTATCATTAATATTGTATTTATGTATACACCATTATCTAATTAACTCGTTATGTTATTGTTAATTATATTAAAGATACTGTACGTGATAGCACTTTTAAAAAAAAAATACGAAGTGTTACTTTTGGCGGTAAAAGAGATAAGCTGTTCAATACTATGCAAGTACTATTTATCATCGCAAATATTTGCAACTATAAAAATCTAAAAGACTACTCCAAGTATGAGGGAATAACAAAATATATTTATTAATAATAGTTTTCATAGGAAACAATTACGTTGAAATTTAATAATTTTTTTATGACTTAAGAAAATATAATGTAAAAACTAATATTTCAATCATGAAAATTTTTTTATTCTTTGTGCATTAAAAGTATTTTAGACTTTTTTAATGAACTTGATACTAAAGCACGGTTTTTTTATCAAACGTTTCAACTATACTTGAATCCTTTCGAGTTCAAAGGCTCTTGAAAACATTGACTAGAGTAACTTCATTGGTATATGTTCAAAACTGGTGTATGAAATTTCTGAAAGAAAGCGACCTCATTATTTTTTGTTTTTAGGTCAATATGATTACTGTCAAAAAAATAATATTTTAAGCCTAATATTAATGAAAAAAGGATTTTAAATAATATTACTAACAAAATTAAGAATATATCTGTTTTAATACACTTTATAATAACTTCTCATACGAAATCCAGAACATAATAATGACCTCCGGGAGTGGAACAGTCAGAGATTATACCTTTGAATTCAAATTTTTATTAGAATACGTGCTTAGCTTAACAAAAGGTCAGAGCAAATCACATCGATAGTACTAACTTTTGCTTCAGAAAGTATAAAAAGTCCATAATATAGTCTTTTTCATTTAACTAGAATCTACATTGCATTGATTAACAGATTTTTATGCGAATCGTAAGATATTCATTTGCACGAATTTAATATTATCTTTATATATGTAATAAGGTCACTTAAAAAATAATTTATTGAAGAATGTACGTGCACTTTCATCGGACGTTTTGAAAATATGTAAGCTTTTTGGTTAATTCTGTAGCTTGCCAAAGGTGAAAAGGGCATTTTTTAAGAATAATTAATGATAAATTGTATTAAAAAAATTATAAATAAAATGTTTGTTAAATTGACATATTTTTGTCTGATAATTTAACAGACAATTAATACACTTTAATAGACAAAAAATGCAGACGACATGCGGATTTTTAACTGTGAATTATAATTTTAAGAGACGATTTTAAAAAATCATAGAAAATATTTCAAACAATACATAAGCAATAATGTAAGATAATACATTTTTTGATTAATTTGTTATGATTGATAATTTTTCAAAATTTTGAAACTTAAAACTTCTAAAACCTATTATTAATAAATAATACATAAGATACTTTACCTGCAACTTCAGCTGGCATTAAAGCTTAATAATCCTGTAAAAAATTACAATACATATCATTCTGATAAAAAATGCTAAAGTCAAAACTCATAATTTCAAAAAAATTTACCACTTCAGGTCAACACAAACGGACTAAAATCATTTACACGCTTTTATCCTTGAAAATGTCAATACCACCAACGATCCTCCTCCAAGACGCGCACTTCTCACAGAATCTCTCAAAAACATCGATCCTCCCACCCCCCTCCCACAATGCAGCTATTAAAACAATTTTTTCCCTCCTCCCCCACGAAGCAGCAGCAGCGTCAAGTGGCTTTCCGTGATAGACGGTAATATCGCCACGAACCACCAGCGCCGCGAAAATGAGCTTTCACGGGTCAAGGATGTAAATCTTCGCCGCGCGTCTGGCGTGTTTTAATACGCGGCCGGCGGAAGTTGCTTAATAAAGTAACGCCCGGCACTCTACACATCCTGACTTCCCTGCTTCTGTGTATACATACACACACGCATATCACATACACGTATACAGGCATCGAGTGTTGCAGGAAGGCAGCCTATAGTCTCCCCACCCACGCTTAGCTCTTTGATTCATCCGCAGCGCGTGGGCGTCACGCGAGCGAAATACACACGCTCAGGGCCCGTCGCTTTCCTGCGATTCTAATCTCGGGCGCTATTTTGCCAGCGACTTCTTCGGGCTTGAGTTTAGGAGCGACGCTTTATCGCTGTTTTATTACTCGCTGAGCTTTTTGTAAATGGCTTTGCGGATTGTAATTTATGTGAGGAGCGGCTGATAATTATTTTAGAGTGGGATCGGATAATAAGGTTGGACGGCTGCTGTGTAGTTTGGTGAGGAGTGTGGTGTTGTAATAGTGGGGATATGCAAATTGTTGGGGATATAATTGGAAATGTGTGTTTTACATTTATTTCGCGATGGATTAATGGGTTTTTGGCTCCTTAGCGTGGAATTATTCGTGGATGGAATGCGTATATTGTTTAATGCGTATTTGTAAACAGTAATTTAGTGTAATGAAGATTTTTATTTATAGGATTATGATATTGTGTTCAACTAAGGTTACAAGTAAAATAAAACATTTACTGTAAGCTTTTATAAGTATTAATAATATTAAATTATGTAAAATGAAATTTCAAAAAAGTAGGTATCAATTTAAAAAGATGAAAATGATGAAAACTGCTATAACGTTCTGTAAAAAGGTCGTAATAACGAACTTCACAAATTTTCATATTTCCGATTTTTCGGAAAAAAGAGACTTAGGATGTAAAAGACATCCTTAATAAAATCGTCTACAAAAGCACTGTTAAAGTTACTTTTACAATTTAATTTACACATAATTTCATCTTTTTGTAAACTGCTTAAGAAACTGTAACAGCTAACTTGAAATTTCATATTATGAACTGCAAATGAAATAATTTATTAGACGAACAGCTAATAAATTTTAAATGAGAAAATAAAACTACGGGTAATATTATTCAGTTTTCTGTATTGACTAGGTCGACAACGTTTCGACCTTGCAATAAAAGACTATTTTTAAGTGTTACAAAGATACTACAGTCTCAATATTAATTTCGAATAATTAAATTTATTATGATATCAAATAAATCTATGTGCAAGTCGTATATTTATGTAGAAGCTCCCCTTACATTCATGTTCAAAGTTGACAAAATAAATTTTAATTATCGACGTTATTGTTTAACATAGTTTGTAACCTGTGAAAATGTTACTTTTAATATTGATATATTTTTGTAATACTTGAAAAAAAAGTACTTTCGTGAAATCAAAACTTGGTTGTCCTAGTCAATAAAAAAACTGCATTGCCTCTAGTTTAACGAGATACTTCCCTCTGCATTCTTTCGTGTAAAGAATTATCTAGATTGAAATAGACAACATTTTAACAAAAGATTTTAAGTTCTGAAAAAATGAGTTTTTTTCAAAGGAGATATGCACATCGGATGTGAAAGTAGACTGAAAGCAAGAATTTCATTATTTTACATAAAGGAAAGAATGTGTTTCAACTTTTGTTAATTACTTTTTAACAGTTTCTAATGCAAAGCAAGAAACTCAAATCTAAAATTAATTTTTACACTCTCATTTTATTTAAATTTTGAAAAAGTATAAATGACACCTGACGTGGCATGGTTACTGCGTTTTGAACTTTTGGATCTATTTAATTGGTAAGCATTTTTGAAATGTCATCTTTCAATAAAGCTTAATGGACTTTATTTGAAATCCGACGTAGAATGACTAAGATATTTACGCAATCGGCGTAAAAAACGTGAAGAAGTAAAATTTGATTGTTTTGATCTATTCTGTAAAGTGTAATAGTGTTAACTAATAGTGTAATTGTGTAAGAAAAATAAGTACAGACACGAGAAAAAAATTGAATCTATTTCTAGTAAATCTTATATTAATTTAAGTCTCATTTACTATATGGTCCTAAACCTAAATAAAATGAAAGTAATAAAAAGTAGGAAATTCAGACACATAATAAATACGATATGAAAACAATAACTGAAAAAATATTTGGGCTAGAGTGATGCTATAAATAAAGTAACAGATGTTTTAGGAATTTATTGGAAGCATATGAAAAAAGCAATATTGTATAACAAAGCAATATTAATGCAATATTCTTACAATATTGAAAGAATATTAACACAATATTCCTACAATATTCCTATAATATTGAAAGAATATTAACACAATATTTCTATAATATTGAAAGAATATTAACACAATATTCCTATAATATTGAAAGAATATTAACAAAATATTCTTACAATATTGAAAGAATATTATCAAAATATTCTTACAATATTGCTATAATATTGCTACAATATTAACACAATATTGATATAATATTAATGCAGTATTTTGTATAACACCTGTGAAATATTGTTAAAACATTAGAGCCATTTTGCTTCAATAATAATATATTGCAATATCTTATCAGTATTTTAACAACATTATTATAGATTTGTGTTATATTCTTCACAGTTACGTTGCTGTAATATCTATAATATATCGCTGAAGCAAGTAATTGATGTAATAATGGTACAATACTGATTTAGAACCTACATTTACTCCTGAAAGTTATTTTAAGGATTAAAACCTACATTTTCAACTTTTATAAAGATTAAAATGTAGGTTTTAAACTTTTTACTTCCAGATTTCACACTTTTGAGTTTAGAGTGCATGGATAAATACTATTTAAATCGGTAACAAAAATTTTATCTGTCTATCAATACAATATAGAGTACTTAGTGCATCAAGTTCCCTTTCTAAACCAACAGAAAATACAAACTTTCGCACACTTACCCAAAAAACCATCAAAACCCAACCACCCACACTTCCAGCCTTCAACCAACCATCCTCACAACTTCAAATTTTCCCCACCCCCAATCTCTTGCCCTCAACTCGACAATTACACACAGCCTCTAACCGACGCTTTCCGATCACAGCGAGAGAAAGCCAGATACCGTGTATAAGTGCACCCCCTACAATCGCGGCTACAGCACGCGCTGCTGACCCTCGCGCCGCTCTTCTCATTTGGCCGACTATTGTTGTTATTGCTCCGTCTACGTGTGTGTGTGTGTGTATCATCCCTTTCGGCGATGTTTACGTGCAGGCCGAAACACTCGACCTCGCTTGTCGGATTCCTCGCGGTCGACGGTCCTGTGTGTGCTCTTGGTGTAGGTGTAAGTATATACGCAGGGGTGAGAATCCGCTGAGAGAGAACTAAAGCGATTAGATGTGCGCTTCGGGATTGAATCGAGAATTTTTACGAGGCTGTAAACAAATTTATGTTTGTTATCAGCGGTAAGTGCTTCTTGTTATTTTTTTTTTTTGTTGCGTGGATGCGCGATTGGTTTCGTGCTTTTGAGATGGTGTGCTCGATGGGTTGGTTGGTTGGGTTGATTTTGTTTTTCTTGGGTGTTTATGGGAGTGGCTGGTGTTAATTGTTGTGGAAATTTATTATAGGTTTGGAAGCGTTATTTTTTTACGTTTGGTTAACCATTTAAATATGTGCAAGTGCCTAAAGTAGATATTTAATTATTTGAATAAAAGAGTTAACTGTGAAAAGATAATAATGTCATTAATAAATTTCCATAACAATTATTAGCAACTACAAAGAAACCTCAACTGTTATACTGATGCACAAAATCATCGCGATTATAATCAAAGCAGCCAATTGATAGCCAAGTTATATGGCAACAAAGCTCATAAATATATCAGTTAAAAATAAATGTTAGCAATAAACAAAATCAATGTTGTTAAATTTAAAAGAAACAATAAGAATCCGAGTTATTCTTGTACTAAAGCTCGGTCATGGATATTTTACAAGTTGGATTATAACACATGCTGAGCGCTACGCCACCTGCGCATATTTTCATGGTTACGATGAACAAACCGCAAATGTAAATGATAAACAGAATCAATGCGTTTACATTCAAGAGAGCAATTGAATACCGAATTATTTTGGGAATTAAGCTTGGATATGACGGTATTTTATATGTAAATAATAAGTTAATTATTAATTATAATTGTCTTTTTTTAATTTCTCTAAAAAGAATGTTTGCTAATAACTTATTAATCAACTTTCTTCTTTTTATTTTTCTGTTTAAAGTGTATTTATTAATAGCCACGAACATGAATAATTTAATTTATTAATTATAACAAAACATTTAATTTTATACGCCTACATGAAAACAGATAATAATCAAAACAGCTCAATAAAAAATTTAACAGGAATATTCAGCGTACCACTCAGACCGGCTTATAATACTATAAGCTGACTTATTATATAGACAATCATAATTAAAAGTTTACTGAATATTCTTCAATAATTAATTATTTAAATAAATCAAAATAATAATTATTATTTAACTTACAAAAACAATTTTCATTTATGTAGTTTACAAGCACCTTACATGAAACCATCAGGATCAAACAAATTATCAAAAAACTCCTTCACCAACCGTCCTAAAAAAGATCAGACGTCAGCCGCCCGGATTACCAACCACCCACGGTGATTATTATTTCTCTCAGCGTATCAGCCATACCGAAACCTAAATTATAAACGAGCCGCCTTCATCTTCCCCGACATATTTCGCAAAAAAATGTTCACCGACCTTGAAAAATTTAATATCGATAAAACTCTCGTCAATTAATTTTTCATTCTCACCCCCTCAGCTCGTAATCCGAATACGAAGGCGAGCCGCAAAGCTCGCGCGCCAGAGAAACGCGCGATCGATGATAGGCAATATAATCGTGTGCTTGCGGAGGCCCGCTCGCAATTCTCCTTATGTATATATATATATCGGATACCCTTTTCCCTCAATATATACATATATATATTTTTCCCGTTGTACGTATGATTTGTACCAGCAGCGCGGCAATTGGAAATATTTCAATATATATCCCCGAAATAGGCACCCTCGATACTTCTCCCAAGGCTCCCGCGCCTGTATTTTTTCTCTCCCTCTTTCCCTTCTTTTCCAGGACACACGGAGCTTGTTGCCAAAGGCGTGTGCATTCTCCCCCCCCCCGCCGTCCGTTATATTTTCTCCCCAAGGAAAACTCAATTTCCGGCCCTGGCTACGTTTTTTCCCTCTGGGCCACGGAAATTTCGATTCGCGATTTCGATTCGGCTTTCTTACGCTCACCCGGCGTGGAAAGCGACGTATATAGAGGCCGCGCGTTCGATTCATCTCGCGCTTGGCCGAGCACGCTAGCAGACGACGAATGAAAGGACGCGCGCGCAGCTATATAGCAGACGATTACAGGCCGATGCGAACGTATGCAGCTGCGTGAAATCGCCCGGATTTATGGGCCGCAATGCGTTTTCGCGCTGTTCGCGGGATCGGCGGGTAGGGATTAGACTGATGCTATATCGCGCGAGCGGTGACGGATCTGTGAGTTTTGCTGCTCGCTAGGTTGGTAAGATTGGAATTTTCACTTTTGAGGATTATTTTTTGAGAGATTTATTTCGGCGCGTCTTAGGTGAGATATTACTTATTTTAAAAATGAAAATGTTTTTTGAGGGGAACTTTGAGCGAGCTGAATGCGGCTTTCTTGGAATTCAATACCGTCTGCCTATTATTCATTCGGAATAAAATTCTGCTTTTTACGGTTAGCCGTGTTTGTGAAAATTGAGTTGGATCTTTTGTGCTCGGAATGTTTTATACGAGAAAAGACCTTTCGGAATTTAGCATAGTCCAATCGGTTTTTAGATTACGAAGAATTTTGCACAATTTTATTATTTATTGGTCAAATTGTTTAAATCAGTTTGAGAATCGAGACTAGATTCTCTTTTTTAGTTTATGCGGTTACGACGTAGATTAATTCTCGTGAAATGTTTGCTCCTGCTTTTGCTCATATTATTTTGAATTTACTAGTTACGTTGTGAAATAAAGAAGTGGACTTTAGTTTCTAATAATAGTCCGGGTAATATATCTTCATTACAAGGTATTAAAGCGTAAATGTCTTTTATGCGCAGCCGCATTTGTATGAAAAATAACAAAATTTATCGCACTTCATGCTCGAAAATGTACGTTAATAATGAAAATCAGTTTCGTGACGCTAGGACATTATAAATTTTATGGCTTTGGGTAGAGCTGGTGTAACTAGGTTAAGAGTATACAAATTTGTATACGACCGAAACTGTTGCTTCTGCGTTTGCACTCGTTATTCCTACTTTACTATAGTAGAAATATACATTTTTTAGATGATATAGATGTGTACTTGATATCTGACGTTGATAACACTTATAATTTCTACTGATAGTCGTTTACATATTTTTACGTAATGTTATTTTTATTTGTGCTTCTGGAAAAAGAAAATAATAGGAGTGTACATTGAGATTTAATATTTTCTTTTGACTTTATCAAAAATGACTGGAATGTAGAAGATCGTTTAGTAAAATCGTGTGGCTGAAATTTGGGAGAAGCTCAGGAATCTCAGTCCAATACTTGTGACAGAAACTAAATTATTAAAAAAAATGAAAAAATTCCAGTTTCATTGTTGGAAAGCAAAAATAAAAATTTATTTAATTACTTAGTTATTGATTTTTAATAAATAATTCGTTTTACACAATTTTAACGTAGTAAATAGGCTAATAAAATTTCTTAACCCGATTAAAGTGACTTTTTGTTTATTTAATTTCGATCTCTTCAAATAATTTTCGCGTGCTTCGCAAAAAACTAAGTCATTGCGCTACATCAATCACATAAAAAAAACCCATATATCAAGTTTCTATGTGGAGTACCAGCTTCAATGCTCAGTCATCAAAATAAAGTATCAAATTCCAAACTTCGTATTTCCACGCGTGTAATTTGTCAGGCGAATGTAATGTAACCTCAACTTCGATACCTTCCCAAAAAGCGGCAAGTACTATTGATCTTAACCTTGTATTATCGCGATTGCCAGAGCTAGAAGTGCGTTACATCCTAAATCCCTGAAAAATAACGTTTTTTCTCCCAACCTTTTATCGCACTTGATCCATCTTTTCACAGCTTCCGAACCAAGCACACACACTTCATAATAGAAACCAAGCAAACACATTAAAATTATAATCTAGCCACATCTCTCGCAACCCTTCCAGAAAACTCCACTCCCAAAAACCAAACAAACAAGCAAAAACTCAAGATCCAATCTTGCCAATCCCCCACTTTCATACCCTAGAACAAAAAAAGAAAGTCTCTTGCCTCCAAACAGCCTCGGATCAGCAAGCTATCAATCAGCCCTGCAATCAGCTCGACATCGCAGCTTGCAATCGCAAATATTTGCCAGCTCTCTCCTTTTGCACTTAGCGTCTTTATCGAATCCCGGCTACATATACAGTCTACTGCGCGCAACAGCTCGTAAACACGGCTGCTCCCTTATCAATAATCCGACGGCTGGATAATTTACGAGAGCGAATCCAGCCTCCGATGCAGCGAGCCGAGAGTCACTCATGAGTCGAGGGATAGATAAGGAGCTGAAAGAGCGTATAAACGCGGATTTCGGCATTATAGCCGTCAACTCTTGTCTGGGGGGGGGGGCACACAAGGACTTTCCAATTTCCTGATGACTCGGCTCGATAGCGCACTGTTCCGGACACCGCACCATTATTGCGCCACCCTGCCTATGACGCTGTGTTGGCGACGGCGACGTAAGTGTGTGGGTGTGTGTCAGCGTGTTCTTCTTAAAGTGACGTGGAGCTAGCCAGATGGAGCTTGTAATGTATCGTGAGAGAAGGGTAACTCGATACCTGAGCAAGAAACCGCGGCGGTCTTGGCTGCGCCTTTGTGTATTCTCTAGCTTCGTTGTTACATACACAAGCTCGCGTCGCATGTGCTGAGATAGCGTGCGGGCCTGCATGCAGGGACCGCATAATCAGTGGAGCTTTCGCAAGCTCTAGACGATATTAGGGTGTGTCTTTTCGTAAGGAGATGGCCTGGGAGAGATATTTAGTAGGAAGTTGGGAGAGAAAGAGAGGCGAGGGTTTGGAGATGAAAGTACATCAGCGGTGCTTATCATCGATCAGCGGCTATGCTAATGCAGCCGTGGCCGCCTGATGGAATCACGCGCAAGCTCTTAGATATACGTGCGAGCTTGCGGAGCTCTTAGAGTCTTAGTAGCTCGCTCTGGCTTCCTCGTTTCGCGCTGGGGTCTGATGAGGATCGGGCGAGTGGTCATTTCGTGGGTGTGTATATGTGTAGGGAAGATCGATGCCCTGAACAGTATATTATGAAGATTTCTTCGCTGGTGAACATTGAATCTCGGATTATTTTCATCTGCCCTCTCCGGGGGTGAGCTTTTTTATTTGATTTATTTGGTTAACCCTCCCGAAAGAAAAGCGCCACCCCGTGGGCCAAAGATATCCTTATCCAAAATTTACGGCTCTTGATATCTAACCGCTGCTGTGGAGGCTTTAAGTAGCTTTCAGATATTGCATAATAAATGTTAAAGAGTGAAAAGTGTTGGTGGGGCTTTATTAAAGGCGCTTTTTACTCTTGCGCTCTCCTCGAGCGAAATTATTTAATAATGTGAATTTAGGTTTTTTTGGTGAAAGTCGAGAATAAAATAACGGGGAGCTCGATCAAACTGAATGATAAATTAAAACGCAAATATTTTTCCAATTTTTTACTAAATTAATTTGACGTGACCTACTTGTTCAAAAGAAAAAAGAAATGAGAAAAATCAGCCGTTATTAGCGCTGAAAAAATATGCATGACGGAAGCCAACTCTTCTCTTTAGTATATAATTAAAGTATAATTAAAATTCCGGCGTGTGTCACCAAAAGAATCGACAGCAGTGGTCCTTTTAAATAAACGCTTCGAATTTTATCAAAATACCTTAGACGTGTTTTATTTAAAATTTTTTTTTACACCGTGTTACGAAGAGAACAATCAGGTTTAATTTTCTTTTATTCACTCTCTTGCCGAGCACAATGAGATTACATACGTCAATCACGACTATTTTTAATATATTAGTTAGTATACATTTTTCTTGGTCGAAAAAACGGTGAAAATACAATGAGGCGAGGCTCGTCGTCGTTCCGATTAATGATTAACATGATTTTGGTTCTGGTTCATTATTAAAAAGGTAACGGTAAAACATTAACTATGTCATGTCAACATCGAATAATAATATTATAAATTCTTCGCTTTATTCACAAAAAAGTAACTTATCACCTAGCTGCGTTTCTCTTATTTTCGTTAGACTTTATGTATATAGGTATATAAGTAAAACTTTGCAAAATCACGTCACGTAATCCACTCACTGGTTTACCTGCGCACCGGAAATTTATTCTCGGTATAAGTCCTTTTCTCAACACTGGATAATCTATAGAAGCGTGATAACAGTCAACAGCACTAGATTTTTTTTTTATTTACACTTTCATTAATTTTGTTTCACGGATTGTTCATTTGGAATCGAGGCTCGCGTCCATTAGCGAAGGCTGCTTCACGTTTAAAGACGTCAACGAATCGGAGAGAGAAAAGTGATGATTTCATCCTCCAGAATTGCTCCCTCCATTCGTTCACGGTGGTTGTTTGGCCTTTCTAATCTCCAGTGGACGCTCCGGTAACTTTGATCTGAAAACAAATCGGCCGAACGTTAATAACGAGATAAATGTATAAATGTTTAATTTATTCCGTTGATGGTTGAATGAAATTGACCATTAATCATTTTAATATTTGCGTAAGCTAATGAATCTGTCGCAGTAATAAATTTTACCAAAAAAAGGGACGTGGCGCAAACTAAAATGTTTATAACTGTTTCTAAGAATAACTCGATAAATTTTTCGCACTTTCAGCAATTCCAGCTAGTTGCGAGGAAGAAACTTTTTTAATTGAAAGTGCACTATTTGCGTGGGCAAATAACTTAAAAAGTTCTCAGCGTTGAAGCTATCTAATCTCAGCTTCCTCGTGGGTCGAACTATCGTAGGTGGCAACGACTACAGCTAAATCGCAAGCTCGCAAGCTCGATAATGCGAGAGTAGGGAAATTTTTATTTTCTCAGTAATCTATTAAGTCACACAGTTAATATTAGAACAGCTGGGCGTAGGTGCAATGCTGGCAAAAATGTTGAAGGAAGATTCGGAGAAGGTAAAGGCGTTTGCGTTTGGAAGCTTTCCAAAAATATTTTCTATACTTTTTTCACATCGGACTTTAAAAGAGAAGAAAGGAAGTAAAAAGTTGGGATGCAAGATAGAAAAGGGGAACTGAAAGAGGTGGTAGGTAAAGGAGAGAGATAGGGAGAGGTCGGCGAGGGAGCTTTTAGGTCGTTAAAACGTGTGGATATACGAAAATTAATGTATAAAGAAGAATGTTTATGATGTAAAGGGTCTCCCCTACAAGATAAAGCACTGCAGCCTACAGCGTTCCTACGTCATGGGATTTGCTGCATTCGGAAGAAAATATTTGGTTTTCTTAATTTCGGGGGAAGATTTAGGAAATTTTCCGACTTGATTTTGTACGTAAACTGCAGAGTACCACTCAAAATGTTTCTGTTTTTTTTTTAAATTAAGTTTGACATTGTATAGCTAACTCGAATTATCCATATTAAATGGTGCTTTTATTAGTAAAATTAATGTTTTGAAAAATGCAATATCACGGATTTAACAATTTTTTTTTATTTTTAAACGAATTTTAAAATTGTAGCTGAAACAACGATATTTTTTCACAGATTTTTTCAAATATTTACAAAAATTATTTCGTTATTTATATTTTTTTATATCAGTTCAATTAAAATTTTGCCGTCGTAGTTGACTTATTTTGTTGTTAAATAAATTAATAAAACATTTTTAATTGCTGTTCAATAAATCATTTGTTTTTTTTTTAAAGTGCAACATAATATATTGGAAATAGCATATTTTGTATATTTTAAAGTTTCTAAAGTTTCTAGGATAATAATATATCAAGCTTAGTAAATAGTGACATATTTTTAAAAAATCTCTACTTGTTCAAATTAGTTTATTGCTTTGTCCTTCACTATATAAATATTTTATAATTTAAATAAATACTAAAATGTTTAGAAATCCACTTTTCAAACAGAATTAATTCGAAGCCTCACTTCATTTTTAATTAAACAACTCACACCCAGCTAAAAGTAATAAAAAACGTCGAGGCAAAAGACCGGGATAAACGAAAAATCCAAACACCCCAAATTTCACAAACGCGAACCTCAAGAGAACGAAAAATGACGAAAGTCCACCCAGAATTTTTTACTTACCCGCGGGATTACAACAAGGAGCAAGTATCCTTATCAGTACAGGAATGTTTACCGTGAAAGTAGAAAGCCGTGGTATTATACTAAACGTTATATATACCCATCACCGTGGAACGTAGGGGAAGAAGACTATATCATTCGTGACACTTTCGAGACAGCGCGAATTTAGTGAGATTCCTCGTAATCTCGGAAGGATTCTCCCCTTATCCGAACGAGTCTCGTATTTATTTCGAAGAAATTGATTAAGTACCGGATGAAAGTATGATGAAGGGGAACAAGGGAGGTTTTTAAAGAGGGCTCGTCGCAAGGCTAAATTTGTTTGTAAACAATGTTTCGTCAAAACAAAACAGGGCTGGGTATTCAGAGCGCAAGTTTTTAGGAAAATTAAGCCGATGTTTTGGCTAGCGAGTTCTGAATTATGAATATATATTTGGATACTGAAGAAGAGGAGGTGTCGCGCGAGCTTGTTTACAAGCTTCGTATTTTTGTTTCATAAAGGCTTTTGGGGTATTGTGTTTTTGCGATTAAATTTTATTTTATTGCGTGCGAAAGCAGAGCTGTTTTAGCAGAGATAAGGATACTTTAAAATTTAAACGCTCGTTTTTATTTAGCAGTGTTTGTTTTCATTTATGTTTTACGCAAAAAGTTGTTTGTTAATTTTGTTGAAAAGATGAAAAATTATGTGAACCGCGTATTTATTATATTTGTACAAAACAAAATTTTCCACTGATGTTTTCAGATGCATAAACATATTATTGTAAACGCAGCTCTTTCATGTCGACAGAAAGAGTAAAACATAATGTGAGAACTTTTCCACTCTCAAGTCAGAGTCTTGAAAATTATTTTCGCAGTTTAAGCGCGAGATTGACACCACTTAATATACGTCTACCTTCATACCTTTTGAGCCGTTGCACATTTCTGGAATTACGCGCGTGAGTAAGATAACTTGAGATAACTTGGGATATTCTTCCCTAGATTCATTTCAACTTTTGTAACATTTCTAATTTGATCTAATCTAACTTTAAATATTTTCAAGAGCTTGAAAATCTGCCGTATTATCCTTTTTCTTTTTTTTTCTAAATGGCTCATTTATTATTAGCTAATGGCTCATTATATGCATTAGCTTCATTTATAAGTATAAGACGGATTAAACTAGAAGAGAGTCTTGTAGTATATTTTGAGCTTTCTTTTAATTTAGATTAAATATTTAGAAAATTAAAGAACTAATTTTAATATAACTCAGAACAAAATTCATGATCAAATCTGTCTGTAAAACTTTATGAACCATTTTAAAAAATTTTGTATATACTTTTCTTTAAATAAAAAAAAAATCATAAATAGCAAATTGCCAAGTGATGAAAATATAAAATTACCAATAATAAAGTTAATTTTAATAATTATAATAAACGTATTCTTTTAGTTTTTATAAATTTAAAAGTGAATTTAAAAATAAATTTATAAATATTTCTCTATTAATTATAACGATAATTAATTAAATTTTTTTTAATCACTACAATGACGTAAAATTTAAACATTAAACATTTTATGTAAGACAAAAATATTTTATGTTTTATTGATGTGCTACATTTTTCACTAAATTTTAGTAGAAATTGGAATTTTTTGCAAAACATTGCATATGGTTTCTGACTCTTACATAATTTTGGCTGTTTTTGTTACGTCCGAAGCATCAATATGAATTAACTTCAAACAAACAAAAAATGTATTGTACATACATATGGGTCGAAACAAATTGGACAAATTGATTCAAGGGAATAAACAAAACTTTCATGAACGCGTAATTGAGCTATAAATATTTGTTTCCATACTGTTTTTGAAACGCGCAACAGATCCACAATTAATGTTTTACCGTAGGACAAAAATTGTAAAAATGCATTAAAAAAAAAAAAAATCAGCGTCCGACGGATGAATTTGCTTTTTGCCATATAATCTCGATCCCCCCTTAATTAAGTATTAGCTCTAAATCTGACACCTTAATCTTGAAACAACTTTAACCCATAAGTCATTCTTTAGTCGTTTAAAACTAAACTCAAACAAAGCTTAAAAATAAAAAACAGAGCACAAGCTTAAGCTTGCAAGCGTGTGAATCAAGCTTCCGAATTCAAACCCGCCGAATAGATTAATAACCCCACATTAATAATTCCACATGCGCCAGTATGTACAGTATAATAATACCCGAAACGTTTAACGCACCAGCTAAGCCCTGCCAATAAATTTGAGCGCCAGCCATACGCATACACAACCAGCTCCAACGCATAACGCGCAAGCTCAACAGCATATAGACGAACGGCATCATTAAATCTTCCTCTAATATTCCGTTTAACCCTGCAGCGGTCATCGAAGGCACGTCAAACCAGACGCGCGCCTCTCCGTCCATTAATAAAACCCGCAAAAACCAAAGCATCTGTAATTAGCCTCGGAAACAGGAAAAAGCGCGTATATAGGTAAAAGTAGCTGCACGCGTCAGCAGCCCGCAGAGCTTTTTGATTAATCGCCGAACATTAGTGAATGGCTGCTACATACAAACCCGGATCTTTTTCCTATTTTGCCTCTCGCGCGTTCCGTTAAATCAGGCATACATGAAAGCACGCAAACGAGCGGCTCGTGCGCTGGCTCGACGGCTAAAGGGATAATTAATTCGGCGGAAAAGGACGAGCGAGCTTTCGAGCTGGGAAAAGAGAATTTTATCGCCATCGTAAAGCTCGCCTGCCAACTAGACAGCCTCCCACCCGTCGCTCTGTATAAGCGCGTTATGCGGAATAAAGATTTTTTTTTCTCCTTAAGGCCCTGCCGTAGTAATTCTCTTATAGGCCGAATAATAACCGTCGATGATCCGCGGGGACGAGGGATCGATTATACTGCGGACTTTTGTTGGCTGTGTACGTATATAGGTGTAATATAACGCGCTGTAGGCTTTATTATCTCGGCGCCTTCGTTTTTTTTTAGGGTTGCTTTATGGATGTGCGTCGTTAAACCGGCCGGCTGTTCGGTATAATCCCGGGGCTGATGGAGTTTTTACAGACTCGAGCTTTTTTTTTTATCCGCGCCCTTAGCGGAGACTGCCGTTTTAATTCGCGCGCGCTGATATGGAACTTATTAGTTCGTTAATCCCCAGCGACGCGAGAATTACGGGGAGATGAAGAAAGAGAGTTGGATTTGAAATGGGAGGAGCGGGAAGGGTGGGGGTTCTGGGGTGGGAAGCTTTGGAAATGCTGGGTTGGGTGGGGTGGGATAATTAAGGGGGTGTTGGTTGGAGTTGTGCGTTGGGTGATATTTGGAGTTTTTGAAGTCGGTGGGGTTATGTAGTGGGGAGTGTGGAAGGGTTACTGCGTCGTTCTCCTGTTGCTGTTGTTATAAATTTTAATGATGTTTTGGATTGCGGTGGGTTTTTGTTTTTGATTGCGAAGGTCTGATTTCAGAGATATGTCGGAATGTTGTTTGGGAAGAAAACATATGAGATTTTAGCAGGAAATAATACGACTATTTCGGTTAAAACTGGGTCAATAAGTTTTCGTTGAATTACGTATTTGTAAATGTAACTATAAAATTGTTCTTTAAAATCTAAAAGTAATATTTTATGATAATTAAAACAAACAAATTATCGTAAAAAATGATAAAAAGATAAGTAATGATAATGCAAGTAAAAGTAGAAAAAAATGAGGATAAATTTTGCGGCTTCTTAAGATAACTTATCAGTCCATGTTTTTAAATCATGTTTACACCAAGATGATCTTTTTTGAGGGTGAATAAAATTCATATACTAATCGAAAAGTAAATACTTAATAGAGATATCGTAACGGCTAATTGTACAAATCCATTTTCTGATAACATCGTAAGTCTATCGTCATGTAAATAAACAAAGTTTTAATTGTTTTTATCGATTACTCAATTATACGTTTGAATATGAAATAGTTAACTTTATGAATCAACGAAAAAAGAAATTATCTATATTTATATGGAGAAGTCGTAAATACAACATTAGTCATTCAAGACATATATCAGATATAATAATAAAATAATTAATACATAGTATGATTTGACAAGTAAATAATATTTGTTGACTTTCTTCACTATAAACTTTGATAATCAAATAAAAACCGTAAATGAGAATAAATAATTAATTGCAACAAAATAAAAAACGATATCACTTATGGTCATTATTGTATTAATATGTAAGAGCCGAATTTCAACTCATTGAAAACACGAAAAATGGATTCAACAGTTATTTTGGGAAGCCACAGAATTCATTAGTTAAGTGAACAATGATAATGCGCAATACATAATACATGAAAAATTACACCCAGTACTCCAAAAGATGAAAAAAAAAAATCTATAAATTACGTACCTTCGAATTTCCATAAACATTTTATACTCGCATAAAAAAACAACCTACGCGCTCACAATGCCAACCCGTAACTACAAGCATAAAACTTTCTCAATACAAATTTATCGCGCAAAAAAAACTTTCGAAGAGCCGCGGAGATAAAAGGCACAACCTAAACTATGCATTCCGCGCAATAGATTCAAAATGAACGGCCACTTTTCTTTTACTCCTTCAACCAACGAGCCGCCTCCCCCGCACCCAAAAAACGATATAAACCTCCCGATCGGCAAATTCTAAAGCGCCTTACTACGTAAAAGCTCAGTGCCCTACGCAGCTTTACAGCGAGTACAGCCCTCGAAGGGAATAAAATACCATCTCCCAGTGCTATACAAGCAGCGATGCGGCTTCCCGGAGGTGTGTCTTAATTGACTCTCGCTTCCGAAAGTTGCAGCCCTCGAAGCGATCTTTAAACTGACCGCAATTTAATTAAGCCGGCCGCGCCGTAAAGAACGGCTCGGAAAATCCCAAGGGCGCGATGCGGGAGGAAAAAGCACGGGGTGCGCTCTTTTTCCAATTAGCCGGGGAGACGCGTGGGCGGGAGATGTTCTTTTGTAGGCGCGGTAATTGGCGATGGGACTGCAATTACTACAAGTTAGAAGCGAGATGGCTGGCAGGCGCGTCGATGCGAAAAGCGACTGGTATATTGGAATATGTAGCCGCGAATTTCTCTGTGATGGGTGCGGGTGTGTGGGGGGCGATGCGTGTAGGGCTTTGATCGAGCGTTGGGATGCTGCCATGGCTTCGATTAGTATGGATATTGTCTGCTCGTGGATTTCGCGGTTCTGTGATGTATTGGGAGTGTGTATGCGTGTGTAGAAGGTGATGTAGTAGGGGTATGTGTGGAGTGGAAAGTAATGATTAGGAAATGTTATAGAATGTTATTTTTTTTTAATTTAGTGTCGTTTTATTTTTTCAATTATTGCAAATAAATTGGTTGGGATAAGCTGCAATATGAAATGTTAGTTATTGGACCAATTCGTTTTCGTTATTATTGTATAGAAGTGCTTATTTCAGAAAATAATGAGTATATAATTTATTTTGAAATGAACTTATTAGAAAAATTAATTACTTTTTAATTGCTAAAATTAGATTCTGTCGTTGAATTTATTTTTCTCATAGAAACCAGACTCTTTATATAAAGCACTTTTCAAAGTAACGAGAACATACCCTCATATACGCTTCTGCGAGGATTTTGGGATTATGTCGAGAAAACCTCAAATGTCATTTCACGCAGAGTCTGTATTATACTCGATACAAATCCGTTGTATACATACATCGATGAAAAGAGGCAATCATGAAATATTTTATTTTACTAACCTCAAAAGTCACGACATTCACTAAAAATAGTCTGCGTAAGAAATTTTTATGTGGAATGGCAATATTATATATAGTGAGTTGAATATATTATGAAATTTGGATGTTGAAATTTCTATTTATTATTTCTTCGTTTTTATAAAATATAGAATCTGTCAATAAAATTTCATCATGCATAAATGTGAGATACATAATAACTAGACTTCAGCCATCACGAAATGAACCAATGGAACGAAACGTATTAAAAATGTTTTACTGACATTTTCAATGTTTTAATAATGTTTTTTTAAGGTTTTATGAAATTAGGATATAGATTGACGTTATGTATAGTTTACATTTTTTTTAGAGGTTAGTAAAAATTTTTCGTCATAACGTATTTTTGCAACCCATACATAACCGTGAAATGGCATTCTAATCCAGTTGTTGTTACTAAAATAAATAAGAAATAATTTTTTTGCTTAATACCAATCAATATATTGTTATGATATAACATCACACTTTCGGTCTAACTTATAATTCATATTAACACCTTTACCTAATTACAAATAACTAAAATATTATAAAAGCATCAATTTAATCCATAATATATTTTGCCGATCAAACAAGATCTTAATGAAAATAAAAAATTAAACAAAAACATTTTAAGCGCAAATAAATATTCAAACGACTTATTTTAAACTCCGAGTAAATTTTCTGTATTATTCATCGATATGAAAAACATTCGCAGGACGGGACTGCGCATGCTCTCGCCACTTTCAAACTTCATGCGCTCGCGGGCGTAGTTCCGATTCCAGCCGCCAGGTGGTGGCGCCGCCTCTCGCAAGTGGCTAGCAGGGGGTTCAGTTAGTATATATTACGCCTCGCGCCCAGTGAAACTCGTCGGTGGTCCGACGTTTCTCGGATAGTCTGACTTTGCCTAGGACTGCGTGAGTAACTACGGGTGAAGTCGTCGGTGCTCTCTTTCGTAAGATAAAAAGAGTGTACCGAGGTCATACTTGGGAAAATCGTACAAGGTTGTGGGCTTTTGAGCGTTTCTCTTTTAAACTCTTGTAATTGTCCAAAATAACTTGCAAAAACAATTGAATTTAGAATTGTAGTGCATTTATGTGAGTTAATGCTTGTTGCGAAATAAGGAGAAGAA
>JAPYZA010001431.1:0-23756 GCA_030522685.1 Eupelmus azureus | reverse complement strand
CACTGCGCATCAATCAATTAAAAGGCGGAAACCCGTCTAATCATTTCCAATTGCCGGCGCGAAACGCGCAATATCATCTACTCACGCGCTTGACAATTAAACGCGATACACTCGCGGAACTTTCTCCCGGCTCCGTACAAACGACGAATCTGATTAAATCGTCAAAGGGCCCTCCCCCTTGGCCGGATGGAAAATCGCGACTCCGCCTCTCTCGATTATTCTATTACCGCGGATCGAAGGCTGGTTGGCGCGCGCTCCTTTGTTTCCTTCGCCGTCTGTCTGCGCTGTGTGCGAGAGGTGTAGCTGTGCATGCACTTGTGTACGTGTAGCACCGCGAAAGCGGAAGCTCGTGTGTAGTTTGTCACGCGAGATGAATGAACAAAGCGAACAAGCGCAATTTGTTGCGCTTTAGGAATAGAATCCTGTTAAGGGCCTTGGGTATTATCATATTAAAGGACGTTGATTTCGACGTTATTGGATTAGCGTTTGTTTCTGCTCTTTTTCGCGGTGCTTTTTGATGGTTGAACAGATTGGATTTTTAGCGCGCTTTTGGAAATGGGCGGGAATATTAATTCTTCGGGGAAATGATGTTGTATAATGTTTGGTTGATGTTACTTTAGATTATTAATTTTGATAAATTAAAAATTGTTACATTGTTTAATATTTACTCATTAATCTTCAATGAGCAAATATTTAAACTGCACTTTTGAGTGTTCTATTAAAATTATTAACTAAACAGAACTAAAGTAAATTAAGAGAATTATCAAAAACGAAACGTTGATCGTTTAATCAATTTAATACTTAATCATTTAAAGATAAAAAATTTTTGCTCATAAAACTGATTAATCTCCAATACCTTAAGTCAAAAACCACTCAACCTTTTCTAAAACCATCTCCTCAGGAACCTCGTGCACAACCTCAGCCTGACAGACCTCACGGAGCAGCAGCGGCTCACCTGGTACTCGCCCGACATGGACGTGAAGATGTGCCAGATGAAGGGCAAGGACGACGAGAACTGCCAGAACTACATACGCATTCTGGCGAAGAGCGGCAGCAACAGCTTGCTCGTCTGCGGCACGAACGCCTTCAAGCCGATGTGCCGTAACTACGACGTGCATCCCGGCAACTACACGATGACAAACGAGAAGGTGGCCAAGGCGCTCTGTCCCTACGATCCCCACCACAACAGCACTTACGTCTACGTGGACGGCGAGCTGTTCACGGGCACGGTGGCGGATTTCACGGGGATGGATCCGATTATCTATCGAGAGCCGCTGCAGACCGAGCAGTATGATTCGATGAGTCTTAATGGTGAGTGTTTTTGTTGTGTTTTTAGAGGGAGGGATTGTTTTTTGTTTATAGTGAGCTTTTTATGGATTTCACAAATAAGAAATAGGTGACGAAAACGCGGAGACTAATGAAAGAATAACTAGTAGAAGTGGCTGAGTATAGTCAGGCGAACGAGAAACCGACGTAGATTATACTTTCTACGTAGAAATTATAATTGTAAATTAAATGTAAATTAAAAATGTTTTTGGTTACTTCAATGTCAAAAATAAAGTGAAAATTTCGACGATTCAGTGCTTAGTTTATTTGATGACTTAACAGAAACTTGAATTAAAAATTAATAAATACGTATTCGACGTACTCAATTTTTCCATTCACAAATATTCTTTTGTATAACACAATTCGAGTGCAATCGCTGTCTAATCGATCGACCTAACCGTTTCTTTCAATATTTACCTTTTCAATTACCCCGAACGCAATCATCATACCTTCCCGAATGATGAATCCAGAGTCCGAGAAAAAGAAATAATCAACGTCAATGCGGACAAACGACCCTTTCACCCTCTCCTTTATCACTGTTTTTGTCTAATCATTTACTTTGCACTGGCGCGTTTCTCCCTGCTCCCACGGCAAAGCCTCTCTCTATTACCGCTCGCCAATTAGCGTCAATCAAGAATGATCCTTGAGAATGTCTAATGGGAAAAGTTTGCGCGCGCGAACACTGGATTAACGATCCCTGTTCACCTTTTAATCTAGAAAGCTACCTCGCGCTCGCCGGGATACTTTTATCCACTTTTCGAATTCCGCTCTTGATACCTTGACAACTACTCCTCTTTCCGACGCTGCTTTCTCTCTCTGCTGCTCTCGGTCGTCTTTTTATCTATCGGCAGCGACCTATTTTTGTCGCCGAGATGCGAAATTTTGGTTTCAGAGGTAATTTTCTGCGGCTGGAAAAAATTAACGTAAAGTCAATTATTACCGGGGTAATTGACTTATATCGCTTTAGGAAAATTGAATCATTATTTTAGTCATGAAGTATCGGACGTTATGATGAAGATTTAATTTACATCTGAAGTTTGAACCTAGTAACATATAAAATAAAACTAAAAAAATACCTTACTTGAATCCTTAGAAAAACAACAAAAATAGTTAAGTAAGTAATAAAGATAAAATAAAATAAATTTTAACAAGTTTAAGCTTTAAATTACTTCCGTACTGATAATCATATAGAGTACATGATTATTACAAACCTTACCCAGCAATCCAACATCACTCCACGCTGATGAACGAAATTTTTCCTGTCCCAATTTTCTCTAATACAACACTAACACTCTTGTTCTTTTCTCTCATCCCAGCGCCAAATTTCGTGAGCTCCATGACGCAGGGCGACTTCGTGTACTTCTTCTTCAGGGAGACGGCTGTCGAGTACATCAACTGCGGCAAGGTTTGTTTCATTTGCATTAATCATTCGTATTCATAAGTGCGCGGCGCGCTGTTTTCCGCGCGGAGAGAAAGACTCTTGCCTCATGAAAATTCAAACGCTAGAAAAAAAATGTTTTCCAACGCGAGCGCTGCAAAAATTGCCGCGCGCGCCCGGAATCACGGAATTATGTAAAGCGCGCGAGAAACATCGTGAGAATTTCAGCAAGGTTCGATTCATTTTCGCAGCTCTCGTTCGTTTTACTCGAGATTTAATTTAACGATATACTCGCGCAAGCTCGAAGAAGCGCTTAATATACATGAATTTTTGCGCCGCCGTCTTATCAATGCTAATGTAATCCAGCTTCGTTTATCGCGGCATGTATACTTACCTTTCGATTACGCAGGCGGTGTACTCGAGGGTGGCTAGAGTCTGCAAGTACGACCGTGGCGGTCCGCACCGATTTCGGAATAGGTGGACCTCCTTCCTCAAGTCCAGGCTCAACTGCTCCGTCACCGGGGACTTTCCGTTCTACTTCAATGAAATACGTGAGTATTTGTGTGTATGCGGTTGGTTGAATGTTGAAAGCTGGCGGGTTTTTGGAAACGATCGGCTTGATGTTATATTTTTGTGGGGATTTAACGGTAGAGTGGCGTGGGTATTTTAGGGATCAAATGTGATTTCAGAAGATTTTTCTTTGATTGTCAGTAGATTGAAAGAAATTTTTAAATTTTATAAAGTCGTTCCCAAAATGGCTTTAGTAAGTTTTCTTTAGAATAAGTGAGTCTTTCGTCGTTAATTTAATAATTTGATAATAAAGCTTTAATTGGAGTTTTAACAAGTTAGTCAGTTTTCCATTTTGGTTTCCATTTGTGATGGATACTTTAATTTATTAAAAATTGAATTTTGGTTAAAATTAGTATCAGCACTTTGTTATTTAAAAATGTAACAGTAAGAGCATCGATTAAATAAAACGAGACTGTAAAACTTTTCTGCGCTTATAATCTCTAATATTTTTTGCATTAATCTTCAAATATAAATTTCATATTTAATCAAAGCAAGTTTAATAATTTATGCCGTTGTAGATGCACGTAGCTTAACTGTTTGCGAAGTTATTTTGAACAAGGCAACCCCAAGCGAGATTTGGCGTGGGCTAGTTAACACCTCAGTTGCCTTAAGTTTGACTCGCGGTAGCCCGCGGGGGGATTAAAATTAATCATGAAATATCAACGTGCAATCTTGAATTTTGCAAAATGAACTCACTTAAATACTGTACTGACAAGCCTTATTACATGCGTTAATCCACCCAAAACAAAATCTCGCAAGAAATCAAACATTCTTTCTACCTCACTTTTCTCTATCAAAAACAAATAAACACCAAAAAACGAAAAAATATATTAAACCTCTCTTATTTCTCCCCGACCAACAGAATCGACAACGGAGTTAATCTCGGGCGTGTACGGTGGCGTACAGGCCCAGCTGATTTACGGCACGTTCACGACGCCGGTAAACAGCATAAGCGGCTCGGCGGTCTGCGCCTTCTCGCTGCAGGACATAGCCGATACCTTCGAGGGCAACTTCAAGGAGCAGAGCGCCCTCAACTCGAACTGGCTGCCCGTGCAGAGCTCGAAGGTGCCGGATCCGAGGCCCGGCCAGTGCGCTAATGATTCCAGAACGCTGCCTGACCTCACGTTGAATTTCATTAAAAGCCATTCGCTGATGGACGAGTCGGTCAGGAGTTTCTTTGGCCAGCCGATTGTCATACGCACGAGCTTTCAGTAAGTTTTTTTGTCATTAGAAGGTGCTTTTTCGATTATTGTAGTTTTTAATTGAGAGTGGAATAAATGTTTATCTGAATTGCATTTTCATTAGTTTTTCTTGCCAATTTTAACGTATCAAGAAGTAGTTCTAAATTTACCAATAAAAAGTGGAATAAAGTGCTGAATGATGTAATTATTTTACATTAAGGGACTGGGTATAAATACTATAAAAAAGCAATTAGATAATAATGCAGAAATGTGATAAACGTCATTCAGCTTTGACAAAATTTTATTTTATTACCATCTCAACCATCCTCACCCGTCAATCTCATGCAACAAAAAATTCCTGCCTACCCTCCAAGCAACCACTTAATCTAAAACCACCGTCTCTTACACAGCTACAGGTTCACGCAGATCACGGTGGACCCGCAGGTGAAGACGCCCGGAGGCAAGACCTACGACGTCCTCTTCATTGGCACGGACAACGGCAAGGTGATCAAAGCCATCAATTCCGAGTCCGCCGACTCCAAGGATAAGGTTAGCCAGGTGGTAATCGAGGAGATCCAGGCGTTCCCAGCCAACGTGCCGGTTCGCGGAATCAAGGTAGTCAGGGCCTCGCAGGCTGGCGACGGCCTCGAGGACGGCAGATTGGTCGTCATCGCGGACAGCCAGGTGCAGGCGCTCAGGCTGCACCGCTGCTATAGTGATAGGATACTGTCTTGCGGTGAGTCTTTTCGATGATTTGTGCGCTACGGAAATGATCATTGGAGAAGTTAAAAAGAATTTTTTTGATATTAAGTTTGGTATCGGAAAAGAGAAGAATGTTAGTAGATAATTTACTAGTCTATCAATTCAACAATAATTCAAAAGTAATTTTTCTAACAGGCGTATTTAATCTTATAAGCTTTTCTTATCAAGGGTTTCTTAGTCACTTTATTTACTTTTCATAAGCTTTATAACGTAAGTTTCAAAGCATTTCAAATTTCAAGCTTTCATAAGGCTTCATTGCCTCTATTGAAATAAGTTTCTACACTTCATAATACGGAAACAATGGTCCGGTATCCGAAGAGGTAGATTTATTCACAGCGGTATTACAAAACTTGAAAATTTCAATAACTTCAGAACTCTTTTAAGAAATAATTGATGCTAAGTGTATACTTTTCGAAACCGCATGTATACATTGCTTTAAAATTATTTTATAAGAACGAATTATAAAGTAAACTTGTATTTAACGACATCTTATTTAATCTATCCAAACGAAGATGTAGAACTATTTCAAGTATATTTATATATAAAAGATAATCTAGTGATCTAAGTATAAATAGAATACTGACAAATTAAATTCAATTAACTCATTTATATCAATCAGAAGCAAGAAGCTTTTCAAATATTAAAAAGGAAGTTTGGATAAATTATTTAGAATTCTTAAAACTACGATTTATTCTGAGATTAGCTTTAATGAAATTTAATTCAATTTCCTTGAGGAGATCCTGATGTCAGTAAATTAAATTTTAAAGTGATATCAAATGCCTATTTTAAAACTACAGTAATATCTCCTACAAATTTTTATTTTATTTATACGTAATCGTATCTTTTCTATAAATAATATATAAATACAAAAAAAGAAAGAGATATCCATAAATTGCAAACCATCGTTCATCAACCATCTCTTCCTCCCTCACAGGCGAGTGCGTGGCACTTCAAGATCCATACTGCGCGTGGGATCGTGTAGACGGCAAATGCCGTGCTCTGGTCGGGCCCGCCTCGACGGACGCTAGTCGATTTTTGCAAAGCGTCGCAACTGGCAGACACGACTCCTGCCCCAGCGACAAAAGCCTGAACAAGGATGCAGGCAGCGTCGGCGCGATATCGGCCAATCAAAACAAATTCCCGCAGGACTCGATGGTGGCAAACAAGGATAGCCAGGGCGGTGAGATCATCAACATCATGCAGGATGAGGAGCAGAGCAATTCCGGTGAGAGATGCTTATCTTTAGTTTTTTTTGTGCTTAGTGTCGTCATTGTAAAATTCGTGGTTAATTTAGAAAGGTAAATTTTAAATTTAGGAATGTAATTTTTCATGTTTTACATGCTGAGATTTTTTTAATGTTTTGGAAAATTATTACGTTTATAAGAATAAGAAGCACTTGTCAAGTAGTAACAGTCGAGCCTGGTAAGGCGAGTTGTGCCCGTTTTGTTGAATGCATACATTCAATTTATGATTTTAAAAAACTATAAATAATCACTGATAATTATATTTCAGGTCCGGAAGTGTCGGCGGCCGACTCGCCGCCACCGCAGTACTCGGTGGAGACTCTAGTAATGGCAGTAGTAGCAGGAGCCCTGGCAGCTCTCCTCGTCGGTTTTACGGCCGGATATCTGTGTGGCAGAAAATGCAGAAAAGACGAGGACGATAACCTGCCCTATCCCGACACGGAATATGAGTACTTTGAACAACGGCAAAACGTCAATAGGTGAGCATTATAAACTTTGTCGTTGTAAAAGAACAAACAAGTAATATTAAGGATAAATACAAGTTTTAATAAAAGAAGTTATTATATATTAAAAGAATAAATCAAACTATAATATAAGAAATGTTTGGATTATCAAAGTATATTTAAATGATCAACAAATGTTAAACAAATAGTTTATCAACTTAACCTGAAAATGTATTTGTTGTTTGCTTGTCACATTTTCATGGGTAAATATTTTCTGAAAGACAGTCGTGGTTTTGTTATTGTGCTTTTAGCGTTTTCCTCATTGACAATGGGGTTTACTGTAAATATTGAAAATAATCGAAACCAATCATTTAAAATTTAATTTTTTTACAAGCCACTTACAATGAAATGATTTTATTTTTTTTTTTTGAAAATTTTATATTATTATTTAATGCGATATTTAAACTAACACATCCGAAACAACTACCAAACAAAAATTCTAATCGACGCAGCTCCTTCTTATTAAATTCCAGCCGCCTCGCGCCGGAGCCGAAACTGCTGCCCCAGGAGGAGGTGACGTATGCTGAGCCTGTCCTCGTGCCACAACCGCCGAAACTACATTCGCCCAAGGGCACGATGCGCAAGCCACCGCCAACGCCCGCCGAAACACTGTTCCAGTTCCCAGACGGTTACGGCTACCGGGGCCCGTCGGCCCGGGCGGACAACTTTGGCACACTGCGCTCGCATCAGGGCGATCAGGCCTACAACAGGCGCAACGACGGCTTCGCCACGACGCGCAGTGTCAAGAAGGTCTATCTCTGAGAAACGAGCGAGGAGGGGGGCTGCACCGCCGCGGCCGCGCAGGCACAGGCGGCGGCAGCCGCAGCGGCTGGCCGACACCGTAGCCTGGGCAGGCCAGCGCGCGGCCAGCATCGCGGCCAGCAGCAAGCAGCAGCCTCGAGGAACAATGGCGGGAATAATAGCAACGGTAGCTCGTCGCACAGGTCCGGTCATCATCACGGCCATCATCAGGGTCACTCGACTCGTGATTTGGCATTAGGTGGGTAATCGAAAAAAAAGAGATTTCTATGTATTGAAAAAATAAATTTCTTAAAATTTTATTTTAATTTGGCATTCTGAATCACTCCCAACTTAAAGATTTTTTATTGCAGGGATATTTCTTTTTACAAGAGATTTTATTAGATTTAAAAAAAATTGAACTTTTTCCCTGGTAGAAATTTCACCAATAAAATTGGCCAAGTGTCTAAAAATAGGCTAGTGGATGTCTAATTCTTCACAGTTAGCCATCCGCTGGCCAAAAAATGGGGAACGTTTCTACCAGGGTTATTTGAAACATATTTGTCTAACTTTCAAAGTTGCTGGCGGCCACTTGTTGAATCGTGTCGAAACTTTCTAGAAATGCTCCTTGGAGTACCTTTAGGAAAAGTAAAAAATTTTTATTGAATTTTGACTTAACATCATGATTGTTAAGTAAATACAAAAACTGAAATTATTTACGTTTGTATTTATTAAGAATATTAAGTTTTATTTCTTAATATTTATATAATATAATTTTATAATATATAAAATTTCAACTTTCATTCAATAATTTGTAAAAGAGAATTTTTGTATACTGACTTTCCTATGATATTTTTCTTTGATTGACGATTACAATATAAGAAATACTTTAACAGCCCCAAATAAATAAGTCTCATGTTTATAAGCATAGAAAATATGATATTTTTATTTGGAGTGGTCGATTTTATGAAGTATAAAGTAGATTTCAGCGATAAAATCGTATAATGCTTAGTCGGACTCTAAGGTCAGACATAATAAAAAAAATCTTACCATTGTGATATCGAATTCATTATTTATCAACATTTTTGTTTTATTTTGTAAAAAATATGAAACGAACAATATGTCTCTTAGATGTAAAACAATAAAAAAATTATTAATAATCTACTAAACAAATTTTAGTCTGTAAAAACAATTTAACCCAATACTATAATTTTAATTACAGGTGGTGGCCGAGGCCTTGAGTCGCCGTCGCCGCCTTCAAGCATGTCCTCGAGCTCGCCGTCGCCACCCTCCTCCTCGCCGTCGCCCACCCTGGTGCCGCTCGGCGGCAGCCAGTCCGGCCAGGCCGGCGGTAGTCAACAGGGCATCTGCGTACAGTCGGGCGGTGGTAGTGGCAATTCGCCGCCACCGCCAACGCCGCCCTGCAGTTTCATCTACCGGTCATAGTGCAGCCAGCGGCCGGACGACGGGCATGAATTCTCCTTGCTCGCCTCCTCGCTCGCGTTCGCCGACACAGCCACTACTACTACTAATAATAATAATAATAGCGCGCACCGCTGCGTCAGCCGCGGATGACTTACTAAAGAAGATCGCTCATGGGTGCTCGATCGAGACGCTTGCTCGCTGTACTTGGCGCACCATGAGCGGGAACGGTCGAGGGTTTTGTAAATATTGCGAGATATTTTTCCTTTCGTTACTTTGTACCTAGTTAATCGTAGTGGATGATGCGTAAACCGGCCGGGTGGATCGTGGACGAAAATAAAGTATTGCCGTTCTCGCTCGGTCGAGCACCCGATCTGGATCTCTGCACGCGTCGAGTCGCAGAGGCGATTCTCTACGAACTTGCGTAAATTTCGCTGCTCTCTCGTGCGTACTCCTGTGTTGGTTATCGATGTAAAAGTCGTTTGCTATAGACTAAGTAATGGGTGATAATATTGTGAAATATTTTTTAGTTTTTGGATCTCCATCGTAATCTAGAAATATATTTGTATGCTGTCATATTATAATGACTTTCTTTTGTTAATAAGTTATTGAACAATTATATAATGATATTATCTTTTAAATTTTCTTTGAAATAATAGCATTTTGGTAATAAGTTTGATAATAGTTATTTTTTATCAAAGATAAAATATTATTATATATAAATAGATGAAATATTTATGTATTAATATATGTTTTATTTCTTAGTCTTTGAGAAATCGACTTTTTCATTCGTTCGAACAAAAAAGAAAATTATGTCACTGCCGCATTGAGGGCCTCGAAGGTGCTTCATATCGTAAAGGTTGACACGGTCGAGTTTAATCATTTATAAAGTACATACCCGCCAATAAAATTTCCCCTACATATTTGTAAAATGATAATCCGCCTGATTTTGAGCGCCACTGAAACTTCGAGTGTAAACGAAGCTGTACGAACAATTAGAGAAAGTATCTAGCAACTGATGACTGCCAAACATACATATGATAGTTTTTACGCAAAGATACGTTATAAATGGTTAAACGATGACACGCATCTTAAACTTGGAGCTCGAGACGATTCTATTTTACATTTAATTTAAGGACTTCCCTCTTCGTTTCCTGGGTGTACACAAATATCGTTGATTACGATGCGCAAATTTGTAATAGGTTCCGAAGTTATGGAAAACGTTTATTGTTCCGCATGAGCGCGATCTATTATGCATTATTATTAATTATTATTATTGATTACTTCCGCTTCGCTCGGTCGTCTCGAGAGTGTGACTTCAACGCTTGAAATAAAAAAACACAATTGTATATTACGAAAAAAATTGTACATTAAAGCTTAAGAATTAATTCCTTGTATCTTAGATTACCTATATAAATATATATAAATATATATAACGACTCGAAGTGTCTGGAGGCTCTCTCGAGGGCGACGTGTTTTCTTTGTCCGAACGACAGCGGAAAAAGCGCAAGAATAAAAGAAGAAGAAAGCCCGGATCGCATACGCCCGGTCTTTTCTTTCTTTATATATCTTCGACTGCCAAGTTTACGCAAGAGAGCGCGCGCGAATGCGGTGCAATAAAACTTTTCTTCGTTTTTTATAATAGTCTCCCTTGCTATCGACGAGGAGGTGGAAACATTGGCCTTCGCTGACAAAACAAAAAAGGGGAAAAGGGGAATAAACAAAAAAGATGGAGGAGCCCACGGAAGCAGGTCATCGTCATTTTACAACACCTCCGCATTCTTAGTATGTAATTTTTAGTGGAAATTCGTTGACGAAGGGATGCAAGATTAAAGAGACAGAGCGAGAGAATGTAGCCATGCTATAAACATAAGTAATCGATTGATTGATTATATATAAAAAAAATTAGGCTTAATTATTCAAGGAAAACAAGTTATGTATTGATAAGGATTGAGAATGCAGAAAGAAATGCAAGTAATCTCCACATTTTTATTATATTAACTAATATTATATCGCTCGATCATAAACGCCGCGACTCGACATGTCAATTAACGCTGAGAATCGACGTCGCGACAAACCATTTTCAGTTTTCCCTTTTTTACTTATCGAAAAAGGGGGAAATCTCATGAACGAGAATGGAAACACGCGGTGGAAGTAAATTATTATAGTTTCACGAACGAGATTAGTCGGAATTTTCGCCTCGACATGTCAAGGTATGTCGACAGATTTTTTAAAGCCAAAGTGTGAATAGATGATAGAGTGACGATAAGTTCGGTGACTTATATTACGTTTACGTTGAAAATATTATGTTGTTGTCTTATTTGTAATGAAATTTTCTTTCTTTTTTGTAAAAAAACTAATGCGTTTATGTTAATTTAATTATAAAATTAAGTTCGTGTAGACATTTATATAACGAGATTCACTGTCGGTGTGTAATAGCTCGGTAGTTCAAACAAAAATGTGCGCGGAGCGCTTTCTTGTACTATGCACCGAGGGCGTCTTGATATTCGGCAAGGATGAAAACGTGGAGATTGCCCCTCACGTTTTTGATTTTTTTTCTTTCGTCTATAAAACGTAGGCTTGTATAGAAGCGACTTTAAGAAGTATAAGATAAAAAAACAAGTGCGGCGAGCGATGGACCGACATCATAGATGAAAAAGTGGTCGGAGAAGCGGAAGATGAAAAATACTGAAAATATCCATATAATGAACTTTGAAACATTCATTGACTTGTTACTGAAATATCCAAAGGTTGATACTTAGTTTTTTGTACGTTTCGAAAACGCGCGTTTCGAACACTCGCATATATACGTAAAAATAGTTGAGGGAGAGCGAGTGCGAGAGCAAAAGATTGCGATAGAAAGAATGTTGAGAGCGAACGAGTGCGTCTTGAGACTTTTTCGAGATCAAAGAGCAAGTGGGGCTTGGTAATGTACATAATAATTACATATATAAATATATTATACAAAACTTATACTACACCAGTTACGAGTTATACGAGACTAAGGGGACGACGATAAAAAAACGATTAAGAGAGAAAGAGAAAGAGAGAAAGAAAAAAAAACGAAAAATTAGTCCATCTATTCTGGGCCGGATGGTGCATGTAGACATCTATCTTAAAGTGCTTCTTATTTCAGTGTGTTTAGAAGTAACGCATATGTGATATATTCTATATGACGAGATGTTTTTCTAGGCGAACGGAAGTGGAAAGTTTGTGGAAGAAGAGGAATGATAATGATGTGACGGATTTTTTTCAAACTAAAACTCACGAGCGCTCTCTTGGGATGATTTTTCTCGGGATGAACATTATTCGGATAATTGAGGTATTGATTGCGATACGATTTGGAAACGGAAAGTAAAAACGTATTTCAAGCTCTCTTGTTTACACAAGATGTTTAGAATAACTTTGCCCATAAAGTTGAGTATCTGAATGTTATACCATTTTTTCGAACGATTGAAATGTTAGATTATAAAAATTTTCTTGCTTGAACTGTGGGTCAATAAAATTTGCACGATATTAGACAGAAACATTTTTAATAAAAATATAGTTGTACTATTTTACGAAAATATTTGTGAAACCCAGTTAAAGTCTTAAGTGTTTTACTGTCATCAAAAATTTCCAATAAATTATAAAATATTTTTCAATGCAATAAAATAAAATATTTTATTGTTGAAAATGTGTAAAAATTGTGATATCGATCTAGTAACAGTTACATTCAAATTTTACCATCGTGTACATAACTTCATTGGTAATTTCAATTTTATTTTGACTGACCCTTCAATTTAAAAAAAAAACTTTCATAACTCTACAAGAAAATATTCAATTCATTTCACATCAAGAATATTCTAAAGATGTCTTAAAATATAAGAGTATATAAACAAATCATGCATTAGGCTGCCCACTTTAAAAGTGAAACAGCAGAGCTTGAGTCGTCAGATACACACAAAATTTTACGAAACACCACATGTTTACACATGCATCTTTCACACAACTGCAATACGCAGTTTCTGATTTTCAATTGATGTAATTTATCGGCTATACTCGTCCGCGACCTCGATGTATAAATGTGAACTAAAATAGAGCAAACAGAAAAAAAAATTAAACATAAGACTGAAAGAGCTAATTGCTGCGGACGAGTCTTGTGGACGTTTGTTTTATTTAAGTTTATATTTTTTAAATATGAGGAAAAGTCATTTTTTAATTTTTTTTTCGACGGACAGTACAAACTTCCCATGACATTAATTACGTTATGAATTATCGAGACTGCAACACTGCGTGGAGAATTAAAATTTTTTTAATTTAATTTACTATATATATACTATAGTCAAAAATATTGTTTTATCCGCATGCTAGATTATAATTTTTGTAATTGTATACGTAATTATTTTTAAGTTTTAATTCGTTTTTAAGAGTAAATTTGACCATAATAATTTAAAAAATAAATGATATGTATATTTCAAATGTAGAAATTTATAATTATCTTTAAATATGAAAAATTTAATAATGTATCTTTAATAATGCATGTTGTTCTTCATTTTTATTTTTTTCCTCCGCGTGGTCGAGTCTAGAAATTAACGCACCTTTGGCGACTTTTGCAGCGCTGGAATTTTTAAAAGTTACAGAATAAAAAATAAATGAGACTGGTAGATTTGAGTGGAGCGTACTTACTCCTGAATTGATATATCGCTTGCATTTTTGTTTTAACACCAATCGTATTTCAATTGTTAAAAAGATAAATTTTTAATTGTAAAAAGTAAATCATTCAGTAAAAACATATGTTACCAATGATACGCTCGAATTTTTGTATTTTACTGAAATAGGCCAAATTTGGGCATTTAAATATTCTTAATTTTATGTTTGTTATATTTTGATATAACAAACATAGCAAATATTACTTTTTGGAAAACATAGGAAATAACTTACTTAAAACAAAATATTTATTTAAATTTGTATAATTTAAATACAACACAAAAATTTGAGTGCACCATTGCAATATATTTGACTTTTTACTGATTAAGTTCAATATTGCGAAAAGTCCACCTGAGTCTTTCGATGGAGACATTATTCCTTCGACGAAGGACTTTTTTGTATAAAAAGAATACGAAAAAGTAAAATTTAAAGTCAAAGTGTTAGAATCGTAAGAGTTAATGAAATTTCGAAAAATTCTATTTGTCATTGTGCTGTTGTTTGAGAGTTACGAATATTGGAAAATCGGCGTGTTTGATCAAGAATAAGTAACGACATAAAGAACGAGAAAAAGATATTGAAGACAAAACATTTTTAAAAAACTACTAACCAAAAGCTGCCATTTTCTTCTAAATACCTACATAAACGTTGCCATTTTCTCACGATTTTATCGGAGCAGCAGAAAAAATAATCCCAATTTTGGAGCCCTTTCGTTTCTTCGCTCCTAGTACTGATTTTCCGAGACAGAAAACAATGCACATTCACAAGACTTGATTTCAAAGATTCTTTTTAATTTTAATGAATATGATACTTTTTTGTACCATTACTTTTAATTTTTTTTATTAATGAAGGACTCAGGCATGATACCAAAGATGTTAAATAATATAATTAGAATATGGTTGATCATTGTGATGATTATCGTTATAGAAAAGACGCACAAAATATAACGGCGGCAATGCGTTTATCATGTTTTTATATTAGTATAAAATGGTAATAATAAGCTTTCTATGCTTACATTTATTAAAACTATTTATTTATTTTCTATTATTCAAAACTGTCAAATATACTACCAAAAACGGAATTATTTTTATTCATTATTTACAAAACAATTTGATGAATTCTACAACTATAATTACTATACTATAATTTATTTTTACTACTATTCAATATTATTGAAATATTATTACTATCAAAATATTAACTTTTTTCTGCAGTAATGAAAGCTAATTATTCCAGATATTCTATAACAAATATAACGCTGGCCCCTTCTTTTGCACAAAGAAAATTTACTACTTATTAGAGTTAACGAAAGGAACAGAAAGAAAAACATACGAAAGAATTTTATCGATAATAAAACCATTCATTTTACACACTTTATACAAGCACAAGACATATTTGGTTTGGGATATTAAAAGAGAGTGAAAAAACGAAAAGTACTAAAGAGCGTGTGCGATGAGGGAAAGAGTAAAATAACGTTGTATTGACGAGTTTTTAATAATCATGTTAATAAAAAGTAAAATTAAATGCGAACACTAGTTGGGGGACACTTTGAATTAAAGGATAAAAATGGACACCCTTAGCGCAACTTATTGGAACAGAGCGTCGCTCGAAAAGATCGAAGTTTTATCTTTCTTTGTTATTAAAAATGAAAATATATTGTTTTGTTTTATTCATTGAACTAACGCATTAGTTATACCTATATACCGTCAAAGAGAAAAAGTGGCAACGGATTCCATCCAAAAAATGTTAGTAAACAAGAAGGGACGATATTTTTGCGTGCGTCGCTTTGTTCCGATGGCTTTACTCGAGTTATTTGTCTGTATATTTATGAAAATAAAAGAAAAAAAAATAAGAAAATACGAAGGCATGGCCAGTTTAATCGCGATACGAGCGCGAAGTCGATGACAAAAAAAAGTTGAAAAAAGAAGTTGAAGGGGGATTACAAAAGAGAGAAAGAGTTGAGGTACCGGCGGAAAAAGTTGCTGAATCATGTATGAATTTTTTGAGGATATGCGAGAGCTTAGTCATTAAGTAGAGAATTAGTACGATATATAGAACGCTTGAAACGTATATAAATATATAAATATATAAATATATATTATTAATATAATATATAATATGAAATAATAATATAATTATAATATTAAAAACTTTTTATAAATATATTTTTCCGTCGGAGTCTAGCCTAGGTAGGGGAATGAAAAAAAAAGAAAAAGAACCTACACAGTTACGAGTATTAATTTATCCGATTCAATTATTATATCGAGAATCCTAGAAACGTAAGCCATCACTTTAGGCGCATCGCGTAGTTTTTAAAAATGATGAAAGAGAAAGATGGATGATGATAATGAGCGAGGAGGATGACAAACAAAAAGATTGACATAGAGAGACTTTGTCGAGTTTATACACATTCTAGAATTGTACCTTTCGAATGGGAATTTAAGGCGTTGGCGAAATAGAGCGAGGCGAAGTCACCATTTTGCGATAGTTAATGCAACTTCGATAGTCGATTGATTTTCAAAAGTTGTGTTAATCGATTAAACGATATTATAATTACTATTTGTTTCAACAATTATTAATAAACAATTTAAATAGTAATTTAATTATTGACTAATGTATTTTTAAAAATTGATTTTGTTTTTTTCGATAAATTTGTTATAATTAAGTTGCTTTCATACATAATTATATGTATGGGATTTCAACAATCAATCTCACTCCTTAGAAATCAATATTGCAAATTGATTAATCGATGGGTCGTTAGAAAATCAATCGAGGGTAATAAAAATCGACAATGTATATATACAGCCCTAGTATTTTTGCAATTGACGAGTCGATCGATGCTTTTTTCTCTTTTTGACCGATCGCCACGCTGTGTATAACTTATATATACATGGTCGACGTCCCAAATATCGAGCTCGCCTTCCGATCGCCAAAGGGTGCAACAAAACTTCGTCCCGCGCTTGTATAGAGAACAAAATAAAATAAAAATAATACGTTTTACCTGCTAGAGATTTCAGCGTAAGAGAAGGGATCGAGTGAATGAGCGGATTGGAGTGTGAGTGTTAGAGTGAAAAACAAAAAAAGAAAAAAAAATAAGCGTTGACAAGTTTTTTGATCGGGAGCCAGTGATGATTATCACAGCGTCGCCTGGCTCCTCGTGTTGTAAAAATAGCGACATTACTTATATATGATACTATTAATAAAAAAAAATCAACACACACATACACACAGGCAGATGAGTAAAAAAAGATAAACCTATTAAATATGCGAGCGGGGGCGAAATGATGATGATGAAGAAGAGTGAAAAGAGGTAAAGATCGACGATGTGCGAGAATTGAAACATTGCGAGTGGTTAAGCGCACTCGCGTTGGCGGAGAACAGGATTTTTAAGAAAATAAAATAAACAAAAAAATACTATGACATTTATCAACGATAAAAATAATGAGAATGTAACGTGTATTTTGCTTCTTCCTAATACAGTGCCGTTTACGCTATTTTTTACCGTAACTAAACAAAAAATAAACAAAAAAAAAGAACACTAGATTCGGCTGAGCTGGCCCCAGCAGCATGCGTTTAATCGATGTTGGGAGAAGCAGGCCGCGTATTAAACTTTTAAAGGTAAAAATAAGGGGAGCGAGGAATGTGAGACGATGAACACGAGTGAAAAAATGATTATTCCAAAAATGCGACTCTGGACTATGCATTACTTTGTAATACCCATCGTTACTATCTTATCGTATTGTCCTTTCATTTGTCAAATGTGTCAACAAATATCCGTTTACATATCTGTTTTGGTACTTTTGATAAAAAAAATGTTGCGTTTACCGTTGATTATTATCGTTGGTTACCAAGTTTTTATATTGAGTAAAAAATCTCTGCAATTTCGCGATGCGTCGATTATACAATAGTGAGATTCGCATATTTTCCAGCAGCTATGTAACTGTTCTTTGACGCTCGCGAGGTTGTGCGTAATATAAATTCAAATTGTTCGTTTTTGGTGAAATCGATAAAGAGTGCATCATGATTCTCTATTTTAATTAATTACTAAGTATATCAGCTGAAGCAATGTTTTAAATAATTTTGTTTCAATTTAAACAAACAAAAACGAAAAAGACTGATAACGGCCACGAGGACACTTTATCGATCCTATCAGTAAACGAAACGAATTTTTTAAAATTCCTAAGTTTTCATAATTTCGCGATGAATATCATCATTTTTTCGATTTCTACTTTAGATCTTTTGCGCATAGATAATGCGATGTCTTTTTATTTTATTTACATTATAAATATTCAAATTTGAGATTGAATCTATTTTGTCAACTTATACCGTAAAAACACGTGCATTTTGCCGCATTGTTAAAAAGAAAACAAATGAATAAAAGCAGAAAAGCAAAAAAGGCCAGAGTTGCAAATTCGGAGCCTTCTATCTAAATTTCTTGGCATATTTCACTCCAAAAAAAAAAAAAAAAAAAAAAAAATGGAAATACCGCTACTTCAATTTGGAAAGATATCACATCTTACGGAATTTTATGAAACATACATAATCTTTGCGAAGCTCAAACTTTTTTCTAAGAGTCGGAAGAGTTTATGGAGTGGTGTTCTTTTTATTTTATTTGGAGCGAAATATGAGTCCTATAACTTTAGATTTTGATTCAAATTTTTGTGCGTGGAGTCGTACCGAATATTTATACCTATACACAATATGCTTTTTTACGCCATTATTATATCTCACATCAATTTGTTTCTTTCATTTTTTTTTTCAATATGAAGCCCAACGTCCAAACGATTATATAGAAATGTCCGAATAAGGCAGTTAAGGAAATTGCAATGTACAAGCTTACTGTGAATCCTGTGGCAAATAATTATATAAAGTACTGGAAACATTAAAATTGTAAAGTCGGCAGAAAGTTTATAATCAATTGTATAAAATTTCGGTACAAAAATAATTCATAAATACATTTTTGCTTCTACATGAAAACGTCAAAAAATCCAGGTTTAGCTTTAATATTTTAGGCTGGATACCAAAAAGGAAATATTTGTTCACGGAATATCAACTTTTTCTTGATGAGGAATGGGTTAATTTATCTAAATGCCTTTTGATAGAATTAGTAAATTACAGCTTTGCGTATAAATAAAATTGAAATATCAAAAAATATATAGTACCAGTATATTAAAGTAATATCACAGAATTATTAATTATTAAAGTTAGAGAAGAAATTGGTACTAATTCATTATCTCATTAGCTATGAATATACTAAAATGAAGCTTCACTGCAAGAGATAAATAAGAGATTTTCACAGTAAGTTAAAGTAATTGCGGTTTCACAGCGCCCAATCATACTGAGTTACCTAGGCAGAATGGTAGAATTGATAAAAAAAATTTTTTGTTTTTATCAATAATGTTTGTTACAAATTTTTATATTTTCATTTATCTTCGGATTCATTAAATCTCCTCTAAAAGAATTCAAAAGAATTCAATTCATCTCTAAATGAATAAGTAAAAAAGGTTTTTACCGATTTAAAAAATGTATGAAAAAGTCAAATCTACCTATGCTTATGTGACTCTGATCTATTTTTCAGAATAATACTATTGTGATAAAAGATGCAAATAATTATAAAGAAGCAGAAAAAAAGAAAAAGATCACAACAAAAGACTGTATTAAATAAAAGAAAGAAAAATTCGGAAAATAAGTGAAAATACTGGGTTGTATAAAAATAACAAAGCTATTTGGGCGAATAGGTTACAATTATTATTTAAAGTAGTAAAAATGAAAGAAACAGAAAAAATGGAAGGAACACGTCGTTGATGATCCCCATGATTGAGATGATTGAGAGAGAACGAGAGAAAGATAAAAGTATAATTACCGATGCATTATGCAATTATTACATTTAGTATCATTAGAGAGCGAGGCTGCTACCATATTAATGAATTAAGTACAGTATATAATATGAATTCATTAGACTTTATAATATAAATATATAAATATTACTAAACACGCTCTTTGTATCGTTGCGTTGCGTTCGATCGACTCGCGTTCATTTTCCTTGTAATAACACAATACAAAAAATATGAATGTAATGGGATAATGCGCGCCTGATTTTTTGAAGATAAATAAGTAAACAAATAAAAATGATGATAAAAGTTGAAGTAGTCGAAGAAGAGAATAAAAAAAAAACATGGAGACTGGACAGCTAAGACATCACGTGTTTTGCGATCGCCTCTGACTCAAGATTATATACTCTTTCACGACGCTATATTTATTGTTCGACCCCCTTTTTCTTATTCTTGCGTTGTTTTTTGAAAATAAGAAGAAAAAAAACAATCTTTATATGCATTAGACGAGATCGCGTTATCGTTTGTATATCATAATAGATATAGATTGTACCATGAAATTATAAGTAAAAATACATTTGATTAGGTAATAAAATATAAAATGAAAACTTGAAGTTTCAAAGTCATTTCCTACCCTCTTACTTTAAGCTTATAATCATAGTTACATAAGTAAAAAAAAAAATTTTATATCAATCTTCATGTTAGTGTCAATTTTACATACTGTTTTCTTATTATACTAGATCATTTAGCGGATATACTGCCGGATATTAGGATAGCTGTGGTTAGATTTCTTAAAGATAACAAATAGAAAAATAAAAGAACGCATCTTCTCAGACCATCAGATACAGAATAAGCAGTAAACAATACAATATACATATTAATTTTTTACAAAGCATTTGAAAAATAAATAGATCATTTATCTAAAAAGTCAATGATTAATAACTTTTTATAAAATTTAAATTAATTAAAATTAATATAATCTACATAAAACAGCTTTGAGATATTAAAAAAGTTTGCTCTTTGAGAAACCAAAAAGGTTTCGAAATAGCAGGTTAGAAATGTTGTTTAAACATTATTTTTTTTAAAGTACATCTTTTAATTTTTAAAGTTTGAAATACTTTTAGATCATCATTTTAATGTCTTTTAAATATTTAAATATTAATATTAAAATATTAGTTTTATTATTTTCGTCGTTCCTCATCTATTTTTTATTATACAATTTCAAAGCAATTATTTTCATAAATATTATAATTTATATATAGATAGGTTGAATGTTTTATAAGTTTAATCACGAAATAAACTTTTCATATAATTTAGTATAATTCTACATCAATGAAAATATAAAAACCGCTGCCAATACACACACACACACACACACACACGCACGCGCGCGCACGCACACTTCTCTAAAATTATGTGATTCGAACTTCTAACACTTCTAAACATGTTTCTGAAGCGATTTGCCGAAACTCAAAATTTTACTATTACAATAAACTTCCTCTAAGAGGAAACAATACATACTTTTTACATAAAGTTATAAACAGAAAAATAATTATATGAAAGTGGACTCTGTTGGACTTCTACGAGCCAAGATGTTAAAATTGAAAAATATTTTCCCTAAGAAGTGCGATACACTCGAACCTTCGCAGATGATAAGTAACAGAGTTAATAGCTGACTCAACCTCATCATGCCTGGCCTAATGAATGCGGATTCTGCGGATATATGAAAGTGGACTCTATTGGACTTCTATAAAATCACCACGAGCGATAAATTCATCATGATCACCAAGTATAATCGGCATTGGGACGCTTATATGTCTTAAATTTCTTATAATTAAAAAAATTTTATTTATGGCAAATAAAACACATCTACATGCTCTATTGAGTAAATGGTTTATTTCTCTTCGATATTATGTAGATAAGAATACAAAAATAAAACAAGATGTCATATTTTGAAACTACGCATTTATATTATTTTTTTTTAATAAGTTTATATTAAATAATATATATTTTATTATGAAATATATTATATAAAAAACTGCAAATAACGCAATAAAATCTCAGTGATAAGACTAAGTATATGTTAAAAATTGCTATAAAACTTTAAGAACATAATGCAGTTGTTTGATTGTAAAATGGAAACTTCACCTTGAAAAGATTAGGAAATATATTGATAGAGAATTTGTCAGACATTTATCGATATAGCTACGATAGTGATGTTTCAAAATGACTTCAGGACAATAGTGTGTTTGTGTGTGTTAAAGTTAGAGGTGAAAATCAATCTATGTTAAAAAAATTTTGGTTTCAAAGAGAATTCGAAGAAAAAACTTTTTTGACAGTGTGTATTATAATAGTTATGCAGAAATTGCAATTGTTATATAAACAGATTTATCAGTTAATAAGTATTTTGTTACTGTTGAAACAAAATACCTTTTTTGAACTTAAAACTTTCAATTTTGTTCTCTTTAATTTGAATTTTGAATTTTAACTATTATAATTTCCTTTCACTATTTTGTGTAGTAATCTCAAATTATAAATATATAACAATCATAATATTAATTCAATAAAACTTTTCTTAAATCTTAATAAATATATAAGACAAATTCTTTTGTCGTCTTCATATGTTGGTCTTCATGAGATCGTCGATTTTAATTGCAAACATAAATCAGCTTAGTAGCGTTTTGAATATTTCTTTTTCTGGAAAAATAAAAAAGCTTCAGAAATGATTAAAATAAAATTAATTATCTCTTAATAATTGCTACTAAATGTCGTAATGTAATAACAGTGATAAAGCTTTGTAAGTACTGCAAGTTTTGTATATTTTCCGAAGAACATTTTTCGTTAAAGAAAAAGATAGTACAATTAAGTATCACAAGTATATTATTATTCGAATTTGACTACTTTTTAAACTTATTATTTTTTTAATATTTCATCTAAATTTAGATTTGAGAACAGTTTTTTTACTGTCACAATATTATGACTTCTTTAATAATTTGAAATCATAAAAAATATCAGCCTATTATTAATTTTAAATGTTCTTAATTGATAATAAATATATATAAAACAAGACCTTTTATCACCCAATATAAACATTTCATTAATTCATTATTCTTTGACTTACAATCGAAATTACTTTTATACATTCTTATATTATTAAATGGCTAGTGTATGAATTCTTTTCTTATAACAATAACATTAATTACTGACAATATTTTTTGCAGATTCCAAGTAATATTGAATAACTTCAACTTCATGGAACCTCTTTCCGCAAATTTATTTGAAATCTCTAATGAACTAAGTAGCAGACCTGCGGCTGCTGCGTCAAATGACATCTTAACTCTGAATATGGATAATCCAGACAAAGTGCACTTAATTGCAATAAAACTTGTTTCAATTTTAGAGCTTCTTAATACGGTTGGCAATGAAATAATGAACAACTTGAATAATATACATTATTATTTTTATAATACCAACGAATCGTTTCTGACCGTCAAGCAGTTAGTACGAATTGATCTTTTCAAAAAAAAAATCTTTAAGAATATCAAAAATATTACCAAAGTCATTTGGGACGACTATGGAAACATCGTGAAATTAGCAACAGCTTTAATTACTGATGCTGCTCAGTATCGAGCAAAATTGACAGAATTATCATACTTTCAAAGGCATGTACAAAATGCTCATTTGCCTTCTGAAATACATTCTTATCAAGATACTTATGTGAAAGAATGTTCAAAAAATGTTGCTGCATTACATAATCGTATTCAAAAAAGTATCACTAAATTTAACGCTATTATACGAGCATTCAGGAATCTCGAAATTCATTTGCAAAAGAAAACTATTAAGTTCAATACTGTACGTAGAAATCCAAATGTTAAAAAAATATGCGATTCTTTCATAGAATTAAATACAGTCTGCAGAGCGTTTAATACTTTGCTTAATAACTATATTAAAAAAAGAAATACTGATAAAATATGTAACACTAAAATTAGTAATATTAAAATAAGAAATACTAAAAAAGAAATTATTAAAAAATATGGAAATATGTAATACTAACAAATATTATGCTGGAAAATGTTTATTAACGACATAAATAAATAAATAAATAAATAAATAAA
>JAPYZA010001430.1:0-25330 GCA_030522685.1 Eupelmus azureus | reverse complement strand
TAAGTTTTAACGGAAAGAATTCAATCCATTTTTATAGTTCGCATGATGGCTTCGAAATCAAAAAATATTTTATACATTTTTTTTCGTTGTTGATCTTAATGATTTAAGTAGTAAAAAGTTTAAATTATTATTTATTAGACACTCCAAAGAACGATAGAGTATATATTAGATAATGCTGAAAATTATCAGTATATCAATTATTATCATTCGATTCTTAGACAAATGACCTAATGAAATGTATAAAACTTTTAAAGTGCATGGTGTGTTGCTGAGTTTTCAAAAAATCGAAAATTAATTGAAAATATTGGCTTCACATCAATCTCTATAATAAGAAGACTTTCACGTCTTATACAAATGAAAAGTGACACAAGGAAATGTTCAAATCAATAATTTTTCCGGGTAATCAGTAGTATAGAAGTAGTAGTTGACACGATTGGTCAGACATTCAAAAGAAAGCTCCACGAAAATCGCAATCAATTATTTCAACAGTTCCAAATAAAAAAGCCGCATCTTTTATGCTTATCCACAAAAGAATACAGCATTTATATTCGTCGCCCTTAATTTAACATTTTCAATATACAACATAAAAATAACTTCAATTCCCATCCACCATTAAAAAAAAAACATTAACTTTCAAATCACTGAAAATTCAAGCTCAAGCTCAAGCTCGCAATCCATTCACTGCAAGCACGTGGGCCAAATAATCCGGCCGAGCCAAAAACAGCTCGATTATCTCACGATGGTAAACTGAATGGAGCGAAAAAACATGTGATTCGAATTCGAGCCGTGATGCTTTCTAAATAAAGCGTCGATCAGCTGGTTGAGCTGCGTCATCGGTGAGTATGTGCACAAAGCTTGCGCTTGGAAAACTTCAAGCACGCGTTCGTTCGGTGATGTTCAGTTTATTTCGTTGCGGCATGCAATAGCTATGAAATTTTATTGTTGTATTGATTGGAAGAAAATGTGGAATATATTGACATTTTAAAACGCGAGTATTGGGTCGTCGAAGTGTATGTAGGACAGGTGGATGTTTTGACGAGTTGGAGTGTAGTGAAAGTATACAGTAATGTTAAGTTACTAGTTACGTGTATGGTAAAAATTACTATCTCTTTTAGAAGTTTTTTATTAATTTTATAATGCTTAAATTATTTTGATATTCTGAATAAAATAATAAATTTTACCTTAATCAATGAAATATTACTTTGCATATTCAAATGTTGATAGTAAAGTATTTGTAATTAGATTTGAGCTATACAAGCGTGAACAATCTTGTATGTACTTCTGGGTGCAATTGTATACGAAACTTTGATTATTTTTACTAGGTGCCGATATAAATAAATTACTCGATTCACTCGATTTTTTCGTTACTCAAAGTTACAGTTGCTGTTGTCGTTAGCAATCATGATCTCAGCCTTAAGTATCGCATCAATACTAAATGAAACTCCGAAACTCGTATCCAAACAAAAAATCCCGAACTCTCCATCCTCACAAACCTAAAACATCAATTTCATCAATTTCTCCATTTGAATTCCGCGCTCATCCTAAAGCCCCTAGTATAATACTCCCACCACGTAAAAATCCAACTCTACCCGCTATACCCGCATACCGTACAATCATCACATACAAAAAAAAAGTAATCTCACACATGACACTCGAGCCGTATATGCGCAACAGAAAAAAGAGAGAGAGAGAAAGCGCATAGCGGAGATACGAGAGCGAGACAGAAAAGCGACACATCCGCGCTCCGGTGTCCGCAGACGGGCGTGTTATGGCAGTGCTGCTCGTCTTATTGGAAAAAGTTGAGCCCCCCGCATCCGGAGCAGTGCACCTGCGGCGACAGCAGCGACGCAGCCGACTTTGGCGACGGCAGATGCAGCCTCCTGCTATCGTCTCCGCCCGAGCGTGAAACTCTGCTAAAAGAGAGAAGGAGAAAGGGTTGCGCGCACGAGTTGCGCAATTGCAGTGTGTGTGCGTGTAGGCCTGTGTGGGAACGTCGTCGCCGACGGCCAGCACCAGATTAGCATCCAGAAGGACAGACGCTCTGGCCGATCCAGAAATGGTCAGTTTGTTTTGGTATCTTGAGAATGGAGCACGATGTGTTGGCGTGAATTTTATTGTGTATGCATTGTTTCGAACCTTTTATTTCTCTATCTCGCGCGCCTCGCTGTCAAATAGCCCGTAATCTGGTTATTCTTGGTTATCGGGCTTTTGTACGCAAGGCGCACGTTTGTGTTGAGGAGATAAGAGGGGAAGAGAGATGATTAGGAGCTTATATTTAGAGGAGTCTTGTGTTTACGCCCCGTTTCTGCCTGAGTGTGTGCCTTTGAAATTTCTTGGGATGTGATTTCGCTGAGCAAGGTTAGCGGAGTCTGGTTGGCCCAGGCTGGATGCACACGTTTGGAGCATGCACGATTCCGTTAGCTTTATGATTGTGCGGATAAGCTGTGATTAAAGTTTTAGATTTACCAGCAAGGTCAGCGGTTCTTTGTGAGAACAAAACCTGGTGCTTGTATGCTTGATGAATCATCATTGATCGCTTTGCATGAGTGGTGTATAGTTTCTGATGAAATTTATGAAAATGCATCCTTTATAACGTTCCTTTTGTAAATTCTAATAATATCTTATTAAAAAATGATATGAAAATACTAGGTGTGACTTGAATCATATATTTTTATTTACTTTCTTTTTATGTTCTTTTAATTAAAATAATTTTACTATGACTACAGACTTATTTTGAAAAAAAATAATCTTAAATAAGATTTCAGAAGAAAATTTTTTTAATTTCTTATTATTTTATGTGATCAATTACTTCAAATTAACTGTCAATTGATTTATATTTAATCTTTCAAAGAATTTTTTTTTATTTTATGGGTTAATTAATTATTTTAAAAGTCAAAAACATAAATATTAATTGAAATTATTTTCAATATATGTTATTACTATTATTTTCATAATAATTTATATAATAAGATTAATATAAAGTATCATAAATGATGCATATAATAATTGTATTAAACAAAATGACTATAATGATTTTTAAGAACAATTTTAAATAATATATAATTATTACATGTCCTAATATCAACAGGTAACTTATTTCACATCCTTATGCATCTGGATAAAATCCAATTAGACTCAAAGTTCTTGTTTATGTTGCATATAACGTATAATTTAAATATAGCAATTATATTTTCATTAAGTTTATTTAAATTTGAATTTTAGTATTTATTTTTTACCCTTAAAATGTTAGTTCTAATTTGTTCAATTATATCTTCTAAAATAGGATGACGATGATCAATATCAGTCTGGATACGATGTGGGCTCTTTCCCAAAAGATTTTGGATACACGCCTTTTGATGGTGATGGGGATGGCTCTGCAGGTCCATTAACTGGAGATCAAAAGCCTAGAATACTTCTAATGGGTCTCAGAAGGTACGTTATAGATTTCATATGAAACTTCTAAAAATAATTCAGCAATAATCTAATAATATATTATTTACTTTAGAAGTGGAAAATCATCAATACAGAAAGTAGTTTTTCATAAAATGTCCCCAAATGAGACACTATTCTTAGAGAGTACAAACAAAATCATCAAGGATGATATTTGCAACTCCAGCTTTGTACAGTTTCAAATTTGGGACTTTCCTGGTCAAATTGACTTCTTTGATCCTACATTTGATAGTGACATGATTTTTGGGGGCTGTGGAGCTTTAGTTTTTGTAATAGATGCACAAGATGATTACATGGAAGCTCTAAATAAACTGCATTTGACAGTCACAAAAGCATACAAAGTCAATCAAGCTATTAAGTTTGAAGTTTTTATTCATAAAGTTGATGGATTATCGGATGATTACAAAATGGAAACCCAAAGGGACATACATACAAGAGCAAATGATGACTTAGTTGATTCTGGTAAGGAAAAATTATTAAAAAAAGTATAATTTCTAAAATGGAACTTATAAAGATGATAAAAAGTATAAAGCTTAATATAAAAATATAAATTAACATTGTACATACAAAAATAGTTTAACAGCTGGTATGAATTAAAATTTTAAATTAGTAATGTATTTGAAACATTCAGTAGAATTTATACACCTGCCACACTTTAGCTCACCAAGACTCTTTAAAAGCTAAAAGTACTTTTCAAAAGCCTTTTGAAATATACTTCAACTTATTGTACTAAGATTTTGTTAACTTAATTTTTTGAGTTTACATTTAAATAAATTCTAATTTGATTAGAAATAACTAAAAACTTATTCTTCAGATAAAAATCAGATACTTATTTTTCAGATAAACTTTTCTTCAGATACTTTTTAATCCAAAAAAGTATACTCAATCTGATATATGCAAAGTTTATATAACGGTAAAGAGCTTCTAAATAAATTGAGTTTATTCAGAATGTAGTATTTTTTCCACATTACTACATATGAATTTTTTCGAAAAAGATCGGTAACTCGAACGCCCTAGATATAATATCTAAGTATTTTTTTTTTTTTTTAACAATTCAGGAAAATTTTTAACTTAGTATAGATTTTTTTTTACATAATTTATGATATTACTATTAACAAATCTTTGAAAGTACATAAACTACAGAATGAGTAAAAAATCTTTCATTTGATCTAGAAAATAATACTTATACTAAGTTAAAGATATATTTTCTTAATTAATTTGAAAATATTAACGGCACTCTAGTTCGTTTGATTTGCACAGCAAAAAAATACTAACAGTATATCAAATGACAAAAATATATACCTACACAAAAAATTCAATTTTGGTTGAATTGCTCTCCCATTTTTCAATTTCTAATTTGGAATTTAAAAAATTTTAATAAATTCACTTTTGTGAAGTAACAAAAACGAAAACGATATTGAATAATTTTTTAATGTATAATTCATCTTTTTAGGTTGTGATCAGATACACTTGAGCTTTCATTTAACGTCAATTTATGATCACAGTATATTTGAAGCATTTAGTAAAGTTGTACAAAAGTTGATACCGCAGTTACCAACTCTGGAAAATTTACTAAATATACTTATTTCAGTAAGCTTCTGTTATTTAATTTATTTTAGTTTTAATAGTATTTGAAAATATTTTGAGGATTTTTATTGAATTTTTACAGAATTCAGCAATAGAAAAGGCCTTTCTTTTCGACGTTGTTTCGAAAATATATATTGCAACGGACAGTTCACCCGTTGATATGCAAAGTTATGAACTCTGCTGCGATATGATTGATGTCGTAATCGACGTTTCTTGTATATATGGGTGAGTGATTATAAAATTCAATTGAATTTTAGATAGTAAAAAATCATTTTGCTATGTTATATCCTGGGGTTTCTTTTTCGAAAAATAATTTTTTCTTTGTATTTAAGAATCGCTTTTGATTTTTCTATTATAGCAATAACTAATGATAAGTTTAAGGAAAAGAAAAAAATAAATAGGTGTCCTGTGACACTGTCGCGACGGTATACGTCGATGTAGACGCAGAGTTACTAGACCCAGCCATAACAGCTACGTTTTTTTAAAAACTATTATAGTTAACAGAACTTTTGTATTAAAATATAATAAAACAAAAATTCTTCTACTAAAATAATATAAATTTTAACGCACGTGTAATATACTAAAACTCAACTTAATTTTATTCCAAAAAGATACTTATTGTTTTTAACACGATCCACGATCTAGAGAAACTCCAGTTTTCTAATTGTTAGTTATATTAGTTATAAATATATCAATTAGTTAGGAAAGTATTTCCTTTCTTTTTTCATCTTTACTAATTTGTTTTTCAGATTAAGAGAGGAGGTAGAAGCAGCGGCATTTGACAGTCAAAGCTCTAGTTTAATTAAATTAAATAATGGAACAATTTTATATTTAAGAGAAGTTAATAAATTTCTTGCTCTTGTCTGCATTTTAAGAGAAGATAACTTCGATAGACAAGGTAAATACAAAATTTAAATTAGTAAAATGTATTTTAAGTGTACAGAGGAGGACCTGCTTTTTTCAATAATATTCCACCTTTTACAAATTATACTTGTAATTTGATTCACGTAGTCAGAAAAATTATAGGAAATGATATAATTAACACATTATGTAAATCAAAAGTATAATTTGTAAACTACAATGCTGATAAGAAAGGAGAACCGAACTCCTTTCAATTTTTTTTTTTTTCAAAAAGTTGATTTTTAGATATGGTCTTTATTTATATATTTTATTCCAGGTGTGATCGACTATAATTTCCTGTGTTTCCGCAACGCTATCCAGCAAGTATTCGAATTGCGGAACAAGGCCTTAGCTGCGGCTACGAGTAACAGCACCGGCGGAATCAATGTCAACCACTCAAGCTCTCCGGTGAGCAACAATCTTACGGACCAGGGTCCAAGCAGCGTAGCAGCGAGTACAACACAGCCCTTGATAACGACACAAGCGACCGCCAGCGGTAGTGGTGCACTCACCCAAAATGGCACGATAGTTCTCGCACAGAGCTAACCGACCGAGTGCTGCAGTGGCGGCACTGAATTTGCCCAGTTCAACTTTTTAGGCAGAGAAACATTTTGATGAGAAGGAAAGGGACTCAAAGTATGTGATCGTTGATTGTTGAGGATAAAGTGACAGGATAGCACCGCGTTACATATTTTTCTCGCAAATTGCTATAACGTGTGCGATTTTTTTACTGTCAGAGCGGAAAAGTTTGATACAGAATGTTTAATCGACTTTCTAGTGTTTGTTTGCCTTAAGTGTGGTATTTTGTACTTTAAATGATCCTTGTTCGCAACAATACTGTGCATGAGTGTATGATATGCTTGGTGATTCCTTTTTCTTATTTAAAAAATGTAGGGCTGCTTTATAATTTTGAAAAGTTTCTTTTCAATTGCTACTCTTCACTTGTATATACAAATTAAATATGATCAAAACAAATACTTCGAATTTTGATAGAAATAATTATTGTACAAAAAGCAATTGAATCAGAAAATTTTGAAATAATTTAGTATAGGCAAACAATTACATATCGATGTGACATTGCTTGGTCGACAAGAACTAAAGTGTGCATCGATCTTTTTGTAATAAAAACTTCAACCATATTTGATAACGCGATATTCTTTTCAACGTTATTGGCCTAAAGCATTCTGGTCGACTAATTGAAATAGTATGAAAAAAATTATTTCGTAGATAAGTTACTTTTTTGCTTAGAACATTTTTTCCTTCTTTAAGAATCAACATGTGTTGCGTATGAAGCAATGTATGAAAAAGCATTGTGGAGAATCTCTTGCCCTAGAGACGTATAAAAGAAAACTAAAATTGTAATATGTGCTATATATGTACACTAATTGTAATGATAACAGATGTATCTAATTTGAAAATGAAAAATTGTATATATGACAATATAAAGTATAAAAAAGAGCTGTTCATTGCGATTGGTTACTTCAAAAATCGTTGACGTCGACATCATCGTCGTTATTTTGTAGTCTTGATTCTTCCACTACTTCTGATAAAGCACTGTTGACAATGGATGAGGAGGAATCAAAAGCACTCAGAAGTTCTTTGCGGCGATACCAGCGCAAGTATGCGAAAGCTCGTTCGTATTCGTTTGGAGTTTTCGGTGAATGTAGATCAAGACTGAAATCGTAGTAGATTACACAAATTGGCCATTAAAATTTATTAATCATTTTAAAACTTCTCCCTCAAAAAATTTTATTAATCAAAGTTTTTTATAGCAGCACAAACTTTATTCACCAGCATTGATGCATTTTATTACAATGACTTTGTTTCAAGTTGTAAAATGTGTCAAAATGAAAAAATATTTTTATCTTGAAGATTACATGCATTCTTATTATTTTAATTTAAATGTTACAAACTTTACATTCAGTTAGTGTAATTTGTTATAATTAATGTATGAATCAACCGACGTTACATAATTATAATTTTTAAATAAGTTTATTGTTAACAAGTATATTTATCTTAATGCATATTTTCTAGTATAATTAATGAATGAAATACGTTAACAATGTACATAAAATTCTTGTAATAAAAAATATTTTACCGCTACGATTTCATTTTATTTCATTAGATATTAATTTATTACATAGCAAATAGAGTTTGAGTTGCAAAAGTATATACCTACATTAAGTTTTGGATTATACAAGGTAAATACATTTAATCAAAATATTTTTTTAATATAAATTTTCTGCTTTACTATTCATCTAAAAATTATGAATTCTTATAGTCCAGTCAGATTAGACTTAAAAAGGCCTGTTTTGCAGAACAAACATTTTCATAAAGAAAATTATTGACAATGGATTAAAAACTCGAAAATTGATTTTTTGTGTCTAACTTTTGAACCATTAATGCTACTGGAAAAAAGTTTGTAACTTTTTTTGTAGGTATTTTTAATACCTACAAAATCAGCTGCTTAGTATCAAAATTCGTTAATTAATTATTTTGCAAAACTCAAAAAACATCTTATTTTAGCGTTTTTTTCAATTTAATGTAACTTAATTAGTTTTGCTTCTAAAAAATCGTACTAAAGCTTTTTTTGAAGGTCTTTGTACACTTGATAAGTGGTATAAATTTTAGCTTAAAATATTTATTAGTTTTTGTCAAAAGACATTTATTATGTAAGAAAGCCTCTTGGCAAATTGTACTTAAAAAAATTTTAAGACGCCCTAGAGACTTGTTTGAGGGCTTATATTATTTTACTCGTGAAGAGTTGTACTACAACGTACAATAAGGGAAAAGTTAATTACTGAAGTGTAAATTGTTTAAACATTAAATTGAAAATCAAGCTTTTTTTTATACTAATTGTTAATGGGTACATTTTTTTCAGATTACATTTACATATAGATCATTTAATTGCTTACGACATTGATAATAATATAGAAATACTTATTAATAATTATTGGTAAGGAAGGGTTGTTCAAAGTTTTAAATTGCTAGTTGCTTAAAATAATAGTAAAAGTTAATTAATTGGTATAACGGTAAAAATAGAATTTCTTCATTTTTCGATGGTAATACCCTTTTTCTCTGCAATGTGATCTTTTTCGTGGAGGTCTTACTGCTAACCCCGATGGTGGCAGGCTTTGATGGGCTATTTCGTTATAAATATTCCTTCCTAGTTCCGATATGTAATCTTTCATCTGGCGAAATTTATATTTCAAGGAGGGAACGTCAAGTAACAGGATTTTGTCTGGAAAGAGCAGGAAAAGGAATATTTGGATTGGAAAAAATTACGAACTTATTAGCAATTTATATTGTCTTAATTTTATTCTAATATCGAAAATTGAGTAAAACATAAACATTTGTACATTATAATATTGATATCTGTAAAATTGAAAAGATTCGAAAAAACATTCTTTTAGATATAGTAATAAAACAATTATTTTATCACTTTTTATGAATATATTTTAAATAATAAATTGGACCCTGGAATTTTCAGTATCAAAACATTGTGGTGTAAAAATTGTAATAAAAATAGTAAACTAGTTATTTAATAAACAGATTTTTACATTTATTCGCGTATTCTTAATACACGTATTAGTATAATAATTAATCTAGAATAAAAACGAATATTGCGTGCTTCGCTATTTTACATAAACCTCTCATACAAAGAAAGTACGATTAAGGAGTTTCGGTAAAAAGTATCATATTAAGGTTGCATGGGCCACATACATTCTTTCAACAAAAGTTAATTTTGTTAATAATTTATGAGAAAGTTATAAAATTTGAAATGCCTTTCATATAATAAATAATTTTCAAACGTAACGTCAAAAATGATGCTCATTTTGTTTCATAAACAAACAGGGCACTTTTTAACTTTATGAAAGTTTTAATTTTTTACGTTAAGAGCCAAACTTGAGACTTCGTACAATGGGAGAGTTAAAATTTAATAAAAAAATCTGCTCTATTTTTATATCATTTATTTTCTGATAATTTGATTTGACTATATTTTTTTTGTTCAAGACTTACATTAATTGATATAAAGTCAAATAAAAACGGACTACGATAGTTTTCGTGTAAGTTTTTTTTTGTACCAGCCGATCGTATATTCCCTTCATTTGCGCCCATTTCAAAGAAAAAAATGTGTTGTATTAAATGGTACTTGTGTGATAAAACATACAAAAGATTTAGAAAAAAATAATAATTTTATTATACAAAAAGTCTACAAAATGGAATTACGAATAAGATATTTTAACAATAATTGATATAATACATTTACGGAAACAGCGATGAAGTTTCCCTATAACAATAAATATGGCAAATGATGTATATACAAAAAAGAAATTAAAAAATCACGCAAACGTGTTAACTGATTAGAGAGATTAAATTGCGAAAGGAAAAACATTCTCTCATTGTGCCTGATGAGATTAATAGCGACGTAAAAAAACTACTCTACTAGAGTAAGCCAAGGAGTTATTTGTGTGCCACTGAATTAAGTTGACGGCATACTGCAATTAAAGGCAGAGCTCAAACCAGTCACTGCAAACAAGGTAATAAACAAAAAACTTTTGATTAGTATTGTCATTTATATTATTGAAATAATATAATAATAAATTATTTAATGAGTTTTTTTTATTAATAGCTAATCAAAAAAACGGTAATTCATCCATAATTTAATAAAGTATCTATTTTTAGTACTTTTGTAATTATTTTATGTTAAAATATTTGCTCTATAGTAAATGCTTGTAATAAATAAAAATCAAATAGTTAATCCATTTTTAGAGGTCTGAAGCGCTAGAAGGATGATAAGTATTTATTTAACGATTTTTAGTTCTTGGGCCTCTAAAAAAAACAATGGTGTATATCAACCTATAATTTTCAACAAAAAAATTAAAAAAAAGCGGGTTTTGTAGGATGTTGCTAAAAAAATTAGTATTTTTTGAGAAATCCGATCATCCTAATCTAGATAAGGTGTCGAATGGAAGTGAATATTTTCTTTAGCAGTGTAAAAAAATCTCTAAGAAAGCTAAATCTTTAATTCCGAAATATTTCCTTTTTAATAGTTTCACGTAACTCTCATTCAAACCTCTAAAGTGTTATAAAATTATATACTTGGTAAAACAAAATGTAGTTGAAAAAATAAAAAAAAAATTTTTCCATAAAGAATTATAAAATAAAAGCGAATGTTTAAAGCTCAATCGAACGTGCAATGAAATTATTTTAATTGTGTTATAAAATTTAAATAAAATCAAACCATTTAAAAAAGTATATGAAAAACCTTGTTATCATAAAGCAAATATTGAAATAGGTGAAAATAAATGAAAATGTTGCCGAATTATTTCACAAAAATCAACAATTATTTAAGTGGTAGATAAAAACAATAAATAATTGTTAAGATAAGTGTATCATGCAAATTGTACGTCATATTTAAATTTTAACTAACACAATAGCTGTTACTAAACTATATTTGTTTGATAAAAATGTATTTGCCTACATAAAAAAAAGTAACAATTAAAATAAAATATATTTTAAAATAATTATTGACCCAAAAAAAGAAATCTCTGACAAGTCAAACCAGAAAAATTTGCTCATATTTTTTACCTACTACTATTCGTCATTTAAAACTTGTAGGTACAGGTAGAACAAACGATGAAAATGAAAACTATAAACCGAAAAAAAATCTCAACATCCATTTCAATCGGCCAACTTAAGTTTTCAAAAGCTTTGTTAATATTTCCAAACGTTCAGCAATAGTACGCGAATCGTCGTCTACGAGCTGAGGCTTGATCTGAACGACGTACTGTAGTAGCTCGTGAGAAATTTCAGACTTACGGTAATCAGCGTCCTTGTGTTGAACGGCGTTGTGCAGTCCGAGCGCCAGATACGTGTGATACTTCACGTAGTCGTTCTCGAGCTGATCCAGGGCCTTGCCGATCAAAGCTAACGATTCTGGCTTCCACTTGGCTCGTATGTCTTCGCACATTTCCAGCAGCTAGTGTTTCAGCAGGTGAAAAATAATAAATAAATTGAGTCAAATAGTTAGTGGCTGTTTTCAAGAGAATTTGGGTTTAAACTTCGACTAAATATGTTATTGTAATAATGTGGAAACTTTGAACAGAAAACATGTTTAAAATACGTACAAAAATTCATTAATGAAGTTCATTCAAATATCTGTTAAAATCAAATAAATTAATAATTATTTATACTAAATATACCTTGTGTATCGTTCCGATTAAGTCATCGAATTTTTCAGTCTGAAGACAATGCTCATGTACATTATCCAAGTACTCGTTATGAACTATAGAATAAAATGAAAATATAGTATTAGTAATATTTTCGTCCAATTGATACGGTAAAAAATGCAAAAATTGTATGTTTATTATAAAAACTAATTTTTAGTCTAAAAGAAAAACATACTTATAACTATAGTTTCCAAGTTATCAGCTTGAGCTAGAGCTTTCTCCAGTGTACTGCCTAAGCCCTGTAATACTTGTCCTGATAAATATGCGTGTATAGATCCGACTGCGTGCAACAGCCAAAACCTTAGACTTTCAAGTCTCTTAATGTGAAAATGCTGAACAATATCTAGCGTTCCTGGGTCTTTTAAACTTTCTAAATCTGTATAAAAAAAACTCATTGAACAAACTTTTATAAATTATGGTAAAATCTCTAAACTTCACGGATGAAATAATTTGGTAAATCAAAAAAGGGTTTACAACAATTTAAGATATTTATAATATTTATTTATTCAATGCCAACGTTTGAAAATTAACTACTCATCTCTGCAGAGCTGAATAGTCAATCTTTCAAAACTTTGGCATCAAATAAATAAACTACATAAATAGCTTAGTTCATTAATAATTGTTTTCTTAACAAGTCTTTTATATTCTAGACTAGACAAACAAGTAGATCAAAAGTCTCACCAGCAAATCGCAATGTGTTAAGTGTCCATAAAGCCCATTTAAGTTTGAGTACAAATCTAAAAATTTTATTATATTTGTCAAGAGCTTCTTCGTTTATTAACATATTTATCGGCCAGCCGGCTGCATAATGTAATTTCACGCCATCGACTGCTTCTAGAACCTTAGTGGTTCTAATATTTGTTAATGTCATCGACCATCGAGAACTCGAATCGGGCCATTCTTGTGATAAAACTTCTTCTAATAAGCATGTAACAAAGTAAGCATTATTCCACATGCCATTAGATTCAATCTAAAAAATATTAAACTTTATGAATGATGCGGCTCTCATAGAGTGATTACAGTTTAAATATAAAGTAATTGAGATTTAAAAATATTATAATTAATATCGTTTTAAAACTCACCTCGGTGAAAATTAGTTTACAAAATTTGTTCATAACATGACCAGTCTCCATCATGTAGACTGATCTCATTAGTTTCAGCTGTGCTTCCAATTTATATTCTTTCATCAAAATATCTTTTACCAATTTACTTGCGCCGCTAAATTTCGTTTCAAGTACCTTAACCACTGAGCTTTCAAAAATCTTTTTCCAGGGTAAAACAACTTTTAATTTTGTAAAAAAATTGAAAGATTTGCCTTCCTCTACATTTGTATATGTTTTGCAGTCAACATACTGACTGGAAATTGAATTTTTCGCATCAACACTATCAGTACTTGATTCTGGGGCAATGAATCTTTCTAGGGCTTTGGTGAAAAATGGATTATTCGAGGCTGACACTTGTTGCATGATATTGTGCTCTATATCAGTGTCATATGAATGTGGTAAAGAAATTTCCATTATTTTTAATGAAGATGAGTCAGTTGAATCAGTGAAACTTAAGTAATCGTATTTAGAACACTCTGATAAAATTTCTTTTAAACATTCTTCATTTAAGGTTTTCTTGGCTACTGTTACAGTAAATTATTTAGGTTTATTTACAATGAAATAAAACAGTTTAATTGCTAAAGTTAGAAACTTACTTTTTTCTTGATCCATCATATCCCATAAATCTGAAATACGGTCTAATGTAACAAGAAGCTCTACACTACGACCGATTTGGTACACTTTTTGTAGTAAAACTTTCATTATTGGATCTTCTAGACACAATGGATTAAGCTCTCTCAATACAAATCCTTCCATAGGCCTGCTATCTTCTTGAGAGAGACTTTCTGTGGTTCTAAAAATAAAGTTTTCAAATATATATCATTTAATATTTATTTAAAATAATATTAGAATAAATAAATAAACTTACTCATTACATCTAACTATGATAAATTCTTCCCGCCAATCTTCTAGCCTTCCTTCGCTTAACCAAACATCAACAATATTAAGATATACAGAAAGACTAGCTAAGTATAAACTTGCACATAGATTAATTGTTTCATGACTACTAGAATTTTGCATTTTAAAATATAAACTTGACAGTAACTTAGATGCACACTGCCAATTAGTAAATTTTTCCCAGTCTTCAACAACACTTTTGTGTATTTCAAAAATAATTTTAATTTGGTCCAAATATGGTTTTAAAGACTTTGATATTGAAAGAAGTGTATTTTGATCCTCTATAAAATTTAAAAAATTATTAAATAAAAAATATTTTTATGGATAAAAAAAAGTATTATAATATAATATAATTATTTACTTTGATTTATAATTTCAAATTCGTATTCAATAAGAGCTTTTTTAATAATTAAAATCTCATGCTGTAAAGCTATTGCATATGTTTCATAAGTTAATGGAGGTTGTCGACTTTGACTTGAAAGTTCAGAATTTTTGAAGAATTTTTCCAGGAATGTTTCCATTTCTTGCAACATTTTAAAATACTGACAATATGATAATAATATACCTTTAAAAGCTACCTAATCAAAGCACATAAAAGTAAAATTAAATATTTTTAAATAATTATTTTTCTTACAAAATTAGTTTAACCTGATTTATTATTATAATAACTTACTGAGGTCAAACTTGGTATTGACACATCACGTACAGAAAAATCACTTTTATTTTCCTCTTGAAATAAAACCATTGAAGATTGTGCATGAAACATCCACAATAATTCTCTGCTCGCCTGGTACTCACTGAGTGTACCAACAACTTTGTTACATTTTAAAGTATTTTTTTTCCAGAGGTCATAGAGATGAGCAGCTTCAAATTGGCTATCAACATTATATTGATGCCAATCTAATTCATTCCACCATGTATTTTGAACATTTGCTCTTAACCAATTTTTTGACACTAACTCTTGTGGCAAAGTATTTGTCGATTCATTTGATGATTCTTTGATACTATGTGTGATTGAAATAGGAGCTTCTTTGCTTGTACTGGGTTTTTGCTGATTTTGGATTGGTAGATCAAAGTGACCATCATTTTCATCATCTGACCAGTCCTAAAATTTATTTTTAAATACAAATAAATTGTAAAGTATTTTAAAATTACAAAAAAAATACAGGCTTAAATAAACATCAAAAATTAAATAAATTTTAAATAGATTTCAATGAATACTTTACACTATCACTATCACTCTCATAATTGCAAAAAAAGTCTTGTTGTCCTTCTTTCAAATATTGAGCCCAGTCAATCTCTTCTGATTTATATTCCTCAGCTATAACCGTAGCATTTTGACTCCGATCTCCAGCCTGCTGTGAACTATTACTGAGCTCAGACTTATTGGTCTCATTGGCTAAGTTTAATAGTAATGATAACAAGGACCATTGAACATCATACTGTGGATGACGCTCAAAATCAAAATTTGTCAAGAAGGATTGAACAAGATCTTGAAATTCCTTTGCAACATCGTACTTTCCATGAATTAAAAATTTTTGAGTAATCTCTTCTATTTCCCTTTTTACGGCATGACTATTGACAGATATATATCGGTGATGCTTTATTTGAGATAAAGCAAAACGTTCACAGATCTGGAAGCCTTCTTCACCCTCCTATTTAATAATATTTTTTTATTAATGATTATTTATAGGAAAGGCAGAAAAACTTTAACAATGGAACAAGTAAAATGATTTATAGAAAATAACTTTTGTATTAAATTTAATTGAACAATATTAGTTGAATAATAATAAAAAAGCAAACTATAATAATAAACTTTAATAAATAAGCTTAATAATAAATTTGAGGTTAATTTTATATTATTGAAATAATAATATTACCTCGAAACCACTTATCGCGGTGATTAATAGTTTTAGATCATTGTGAATGTCCGTCAGGATTTTTGTACCCATTTTGTCAATTTTATAACATCACATAATTACAATAAAAGAGTATTGTTATATACAAAGAAATTAAAATTAAGTTTATGTACAATTTCAGTTCCAACGAACATCACGTAAGGAAGACGAAACAAAAATAAACACTGGCTGAATCCCTAGTGAACCTAACCTTACTTTTATTAAAAATAAAGGTAATTTCACATCATAATATAATAATTGCTGCAAGGGTGAAAAAGAGCGATAGATCTATGAAAGAAGATTTGAAAGTACTTTACATTTTTATTGTAAAAAAATTTGATTTTTATTATTTAATTAATATTAATTAAAGCTCCATTTATAATATCATTAAAAAGATTGTAAAAACAACTATTATTATAGAAATTAATTAACAAATAATAAATGCTTTATAGTTTAAATTACAACGCATAACAGGCGCTCTACATTATGCTCCGTGCGCTGCAGACTGAGGCTCCGGATCGAGAAACCGGCTGAGCACTCAGCTGCAGCCAAAAGTAAAATATTTTAAAATCTGCAAATCAGTTTTAAAAAAATACTATCATATAGAGCCTACAAAAACACTCATTTCTTACTTTTATAGCTTCTGCATTTGACAAATAGTTTCTGAAACTACCAAGCGCACGGACGGTTTTTTGATCCGGAGCCTCAATTATAAGAATGTATAAGAATATACCTATAAGTATGCGTTTAATTTTTAAAAATATTTACGTAAAAAAAGTACTCTATAAAAATTGTATTATATTCATAATAATCAATAAAAAAATATTCAACGTATTTATTGATGCAGCTCAACGCCCATTTAAAATTCATGCAAGCACAGTTGTGAAATCAAACTTACTTATGTCAGGTCACTGATAAATATACAAACTAAGGATTTTCCCGCATTAAACAATAAATCTATTGAAAATACGTAGAAAAAGATTAGGAAACTCCTTGTGGAAATTATTATAAAATGTAAATAAATGTAGAACAATGAATAAAAGATCTAGGAAATTATAAAGAGAAATCGAAATGCACTTGTAGTGTAATTTGATGGCGATTTCGAACAAATTTTACATTCTTTTGCAATTTCACATTTATGATTTTAATTTTCTTATCTCTATTCTAAAAATATTTTATACTTTATTACATTTATTCCAGGTTATAAATACATTAGTATGCTCATTAGTACGTACATTTGCAAGATATTCTTAGATCTTATCTTAAATTGTATTTTGTCTTATGCGTTTTTGTAGATATTATTATGTTCTATAATTCCCCGGGACTGATGTGCATAATCATAATATATTCAATTAAGTGACAAGTATATGATATATATAAATAACAATATGAGAAATAATTAAAAAAATGTGAGCAATTACCAATTTAAAATTTTTTAAAAGATTATTTGTTCCACGTGTAATTGTGTAGGATAAAACCAGTTAAATAGATTTAAAGACGTAAAAGTACACACACACGCACGTACTTACGTACGCACACATGCTCATATCATTTAGACATTTTATGTAAATAGTATAATTCGGTTTTAAAAATTGTTTTTTTTAACCTTTTTTTACTGTCACAAAGCTTCCTTTATAAAGAAGCAAGATAACATACTTTCTATGAGATAATAGATATTTAGGTATTCATTATGAGAGACAAAAGCATAGAGATCATTCTATAATAAATTTTTTTAGCTAAAATTAATAGTCTATATTATAACAGATAATACAATACAATAATACTTTTATATCAACAACAAAATCATAATAAATATCACGCCATGTGATCAAACAAAGAATAAAAAGGAAATTATTTTATAATTACAAGTTCAAAAATATTTAAAATTGCAGTGTATTGATTAATATAATATGAATAATAATTGAAAGAATGATTAAAATTGAATAATATTTTAAAAATTCAGTTATTTTTACAATGAAATTACCTGTAAGCATTTTGCAATTAGTCATTTTAAATGAAGAAAATAAACGTATCTTGTAATAACATGCCATATTATTAGAATAAAATCAATAAAAACACAATATGCTTAATCGGAATTTAGTCATAATTTTCTTTCTTTGCCCGTACGCTTTGCAAGAATACCTACAAGTTATTAAAAAAAAAAGACATAGAATATAATTCACACTATTAATATTGTATGAAATTTTTTACACAATTTGTTATTTTATTAACAATATAAATATTGAGTGTTATACATTATTCTCTAGCATTATTCACTCAAGGATTACTGAACTTGAATCGTAATTTAATATGATTAAATCAATTATTTTACTTTTGCTTGCAAGTATTGCATTGACGCATGTAAGTAAATCATATTTTTTTTAATATATATTTATATTCATAATGTAAACATATAGTTGAAATTGGTTTAAATTAAAAAGGACTTAAATATATAAAAATTTTAATTTTATAATTTAATATTTCGAATTCTTGAGAAAAATGTAACAATTTAATTTTAAAAAAACTGAAATACTTTAACTACGTTGTTATTTTCAATATTTCATTAATCGTTTACTTGAAATTTTTCATTTCATTTGTAGACGTCTCCAGCACCACAACTTTTCGGAAATATTTTTAATAAAATATTGGGTTCAACTACTTCGACTACGCAAAAAGTAGGTAGAGTATAAATATTTTTGACAACTTTCTAATATATAATCATTATTTGCCTTAATTTTTAGCCAAATTTATTTAGAAACCTTATGCCAGATTTGGTAAGTAAATAAAATATGTATTATTAAGATGCTTATTAATTATAACTATTTGAATTTGTATTTGATTGCAAATAAAGAATAAACATGATTAATTCTGCTTCCATTAAATATTAGGCAAACGACAAAAATAATAATGTTTTGGAAAAATTCAAGCCTCAAAATATTAATACGGTAAGTAAATTAAAAAACATTATTTCACTATTATTCTACTAAACTCTTATTACGATAACTGTTAAAATTTTCACAAATTATTAATCATTTGAGTAAACTTTATTAATAAATATTGAGAACTATTAAATTTTATACTAAAAAGTGATTATTTGTGTTATTTCCTTTTAACAAGATCTACCTACTGTTACTAGACTAGAGCCGCGGTGCGTTTTCGTCTAATATTATGTAAAGGCTAAATATTTTTATTATTGCATGATTTTTGCAGAAAAAGAAAAAATTTTATAATAACCAAAAATGATTTAGTTTTAAAAGGGTTTTATAAGAAAAGGAGTTTAAGATTCTAAGACTTAAATGTTCAACTATTTTATAAATATTAGCATAATGCAATAGAAATATTAATTTTGACTACTTTTAAAAGTTTCATTATTAAATCTAGCGTCTTTTGCAGATGGTGAAAACTGGAAAAGTAATGACTACAGTAGTGAAGGGTGGCCTTGAGACAGTAAGTCACGTTCAAGAAGCCGGAATGTCGTTGACAGACACAGTACAGAAAATAACTGATATAGTAATTTAAAATAGATTTAAGAAACCGTAATATTTTTTATATTTTTTTTTGTTTAAATGCAAGGTTATAATAATGCAATAAAGAAAATAGATGATTTTATTTTTACCTTACTTTTGCATTCACCTTATCACATTTTAATTAATTCTACCTCTATAGTGATCCTGCAGAATACAAAGTTCATTTCTCGTTTTTTATTACAATCACATCAATATTCACTTTTTTATATTTAAATTGATTCTATCTCTATATTGATCCTGCAGAATACAAAGTTCTTTTTTCATTTTTTATTAGAAGTGCATGTGTACTCAGAATCATCTGGACTTGCTTTAATTTGTTTTTTATTTTAATAGTTCATTAGTATAGTTGAAATCATCGCACAGCATTTTGTTTTAAACAAAATAATATTTCTTTTAGAAATATTTGTGATACCAAGCTATTTTTTTAACATTGCGTGTCTGATACAACAATAATTAAGAAAACACTTTTTTCCACTTAAATTCATTTTTCTATAGAAAAATATCAATAAAATTGTTTTACATATACAATTTCATTGTGGTATTTTTTGTTTCTAAAAAATGTCTTTCATAAAATTGATACAATAAGTCGCTGATATTTTAATGTTTTTATTTTCATCATATTCATATTTAAAATAAATAATACTTCTTAAATATCTGAATGTGTTTCACAGATCTAAGACATGCATAGACGCATAAAATCATGTGTGAATAACAAAATAAATGTACATTAAGTCTGCAATAACAAAAATCAATGTTTTAAAGACGTTAAAATGAAAAGTTAGAATTGCTGCAAACAAAAACAAAAATGTATAGATACTTGAACAATGATAAAAATAAAAAGGGTAGTTGATATATCTATATATGTATGAAAAACAGAAATAGATTTAAAACGATAACCTGTTCTGTTCCTGTCACTTTTTCTATTTGACTCTAAAACCCTTAATATTACAACGAAAATATTTTTAAAAAATCTGAAAATTAAAAATAATACATTATTATGTACCAAGGGCGCAAAACCAAACAAAGCTCGCACTTGCCAAGATTGATACATGTGCGTCCGCGGTATATACTATTTTTTTTTACTGTTGTGTCATGTATAAAGTATGTATTTTTTTGTATAACATATCAACTACGAATTTCATCTTTTTATGAATATCAAGTACTCAAGAAAATGATCAGTTCCAAAAACTAAAATTACATACTACTATAAATTTTAACGTGCTGAATCAGTATCATGAGCCAGAATTACTTTATCACAATCAGTTTTTTTATTTGTAAAAATTGACCTTATATTTAAAAAATCTAGCTATAGGAATCAGCATTACGTATAATTGTGAAAATCGACGAAAAATGACTATAGAATCGTATATTAATACCTTCACCGAGAGGAAATTTTAGTTGATAGTACCACAAAATACTAGAATGTATCGTTGCTCAAGTCTTCAACCTTAAATCATTGTTGTAAAAACTATACAATTTTGTAACGTTTACTAGAAAAAAGTAATTAGTACTAGAATTTTTAACTAGATCAGTAGTGTTAATTGTACTAGAAAAATATTTAAGCTCACTTGATATTTTCTTATTGACCAAATAGAGAAAACTATAAATACAAAGTTCTCCTTGCATTCCAAAATTAGTATATTAAACTAGAGAAATAATTGTTATTTGTACGTAATTTTATCATTTAAAAAACAAGAAACCACTTACTATATATTATTGTTATGTTAACATACGTAAGTTGTTCTAAAAACAAAGAAATAATACGAAAGCCTATAATATAAAATAATGTGTTTTTGAGTTAAGGAACATCAGAAATACACGAAGACGGCAAAATATTTTATTATGTATATCTCTACATATTTAGAAGACATGTCACCGTCCCTTCTACATTAAACAGCAATTTATTTCTGACCCCCGATCTCTCTTATTTTTAACCCAAGCCTATATTTCAGAGGGGTTACATTATTTTTTTATTTATTAATATTACTTTTTGGCATTACTATATTATTTTATTTTACTATTGTTTTTACCTTTTAACGTTATTTTCCACGATTTAATTACTATTATATTACTTCTATTGGACATTAAACATATCGTTATTTTGTAGAATTATTAGAATTTACAGGAAGATCAAATTGTACACATTTTTGTCAATTTGCACAATACCCAAAGATAAATCTTAAAAATCTAATTTTGAACGTATCACTAAATTTCGCATTGAAATACCGTTACAGCTAAAAATGCAGCTTAAGCGAAATTTTTCATTACAGAATAATTAATGTATTTAGGACAAGGCATTTTATTTCAAGTGTACTGAAAATAATGTTGCGCAATGTTATAGAAGATGTTTTATAAAGCACTCCACAGAGAAAAGAAAATCTGACAATAAATGTGTGTATATGTAACTTTTTATTTTTAATATTTTGAAAATTATTTTGATCATTAATATTTTCATAATTTTGAAGAATGCTTGTTTTTTTCTGCACAGCCTTGATTGATCGGAATGTTTTCAATTTGTTTTATACGAATAAGTACTATAATATGAAATTTCAAATCATATATATTTCTTTATTAATTTTTATGTTCTTATATTTGAAGTTTTATTGTGGAATTGAGTCATTGCTAAACATTGCGTCATTGATTTTAAAAAATAAAGTTTTCATTTATTTTAGATATTTTAAAAATGAATATATTATCACTGTACTGTGACACGTACTTAAGCGGTGAATTAAACTGAAATTCTGCAATGATGTAGTTGAAATGAAAATTTAGCACAAGAACTTATGAAAATATAAATTAATTTTCATTAAGTTTTTTTTAAATAATTTATTACTAATACTAATGGAATTTAAGCGTTTCAGAATAGTAAATTGTTACGTAAAATCGTTTATTATTACTTTTAAGGATTATACCTTTGAAAATATATGTAAAAATTTTCTAACATAATTATATTTGCTAATATTTTACTGCTATGTTCACATAATATTGATGATTGATAGTAAAGAACTTGAAGAAAAAATGTGTAATTTTTATAAATATTAATAGAAAGACTGATCATTCAAAAAAAATATAAAGATATTTTATATTTAATTGTATAAAATACTAAATATAAAAGGTATAAATTAATTTCAAATTAATTAAAATCAATGAATTAGTAGCGGTTTTATAATAATTATTGTTAAATACAGTCACAGTATATTTCAGCATATATAACTTTATCGTTAATTTTTAGCAAACTTTTCTAGACTTTATATATTGTCATCGATAACTTACATCATTAAAAAAATATTATTTTTCAATGTTAACAAATTTTAGAATAGGAACAATACATTTTTTAAATAATTAATTATTATAAACATCTTTTATTATAATTCTTAAAAGCCAATTAATTATCGCTAAAGTCGTTTAAACTCTTAGAATAAACAATTTTCACCAACCAATGTTTATTTTACAAAATCAATATAAATTCTCGTATTATTCTTCGATTAATTATTTATTTTTTTGAATCATACAGTCGTTTATAAAATAAACTATGGAATATTAATTGTATGAATTATTCATTATAAAACTATCGTTATCAGCTCTGTACTTTTAACGATCAAATAAATAGTGAAACACGGTGAATCATTTTCAGCATTAATTGGAAAGGCAACAAGTACTTTTTAAAATGTATATCAAAACTACTTTAATCCTGCTCATTGGGGTGTCTCTCGTAGCGGTAACTTATTAAATATTTTTTAATATATTTTTTTTGTTCAATAAGATGTAAATTAAATTAACGTATTGAGAATTTTAAGGTCAAGTGAAATGGGTGTGGTAGAAATCTAAACAGAATATTTTACGGAAACCCAAAAAGTATGTTGTAAACATTCATTAAACTAGTTGGAAATTGTTTTTGTAAAGAATATATATTGCACTAGAAGCTGACGACGTCTGATTTTTAGAAAAGTTCCATTAATTTTGTTAAAAAAATTATTTATGTTACAATGTCGGTAATGTCGTCAAATTCGGATTTTGATATTGATAATTTTCTGTCTATAATTTTTTTAACAAAGTTAATGGAACTTTTTCGAAAAATGGACGCCGTCAGCTTCTAATAAAATACATAATCTTTACAAAAAAAAATTTTCTGAACTGGTTTAATGAATGTTTACATCTCATTAAAAGAAATTTAATTTAGTCAATTTAATATGGAAATTTAATTACAAAAAGAAATTACTATTTTGGTAAAGTTCTACGATTTTTATATGACTAAAAAGTTTTATATCAAAATATATTACTTTGCAGTCACTACCTGCGCCGCAAGATTCAACTGGTGAAAACAAACCTCCGGTAAGCATGTAATTAGTATAAGATTAATAAAAAAATTTAGAGTTACAACTTTCTGAATATATTATCTTTGGCTATATTGTTCATAAATAAGTGAAGATTTATAAACAGAAGTAAATAGTTTAAATTACATACTTTTTTATCATTGAAATTCGGTTCATGTCGCTCACAAAAATGTGCTATATTGCTAAAAAAATTATCACTATGCTTTAATGTTAGAAGTATATTCTAAGATGAAATATATAACAATCATAAATTTCAGAAAAAAATACAGTTATTTCTATTGTTTTTAATTATCCTTTTATAAATTGTAATAATTTAGGAAAAGGCAGTCGATGAAACTCCCAGTATTGGATCAGGGGTAAAGATAATAGTAAGTAAAATAAATTTACTACCAGAATAAAATAAAAAAGCATAAAATAGTAATATATTTTTTATAATAAAAAATATCTACAAAATAATGAAGAACGATTTTTTTCCTCTTTAGCGAGAGGGTTTCATAATTATTATCACGAGTGCCACAAATTCAACCAGAAATGCATTGAAAGGTGCAACTCAACAGATAATTGCATTACCTAATACAATGAAGAATGCAGTTTCGAAAATCAATCCTCTAGCATCATAAATGGATCTTTTTCTACTTACGTATAATGATATAGAAATAGAAATGACTTTCTTCGTAAGGAAATTCTCTCATAAATAAGCATCAGTCTATTTATCGATAATTTATTTTATGTATTAAACTAAAACAAATAAATTAACTTAAAATATGTATCTTCGTCATAATTTTATTCAAAGGTTCAAAAAATGTGTATCAAATGTTTGAAATTTCAAATCCACTGTTAACTTATTGCAGTGTAACTTATTGCAGCAGCGTAAATATTAAATTCGAAAATTCTTTTTTAAGTATGATCTGAAGATATTAAGACTTATGTTTTCGCCATGGAAAAATACTTTTCTTACTTATTCCTTTGGAAAACATTTTTTTATCACAAAATAAGTTTATCGCAATCATTTCGATAAATGTATGCTTATTCTACAATATAAAGAGAAGTAACAAAACGACGAGTGTTATATTTTCTAGAATATATAAATTATAAAATGAATAGTTGAAACCTAGTAAGATACACTATTTTTAATATATCATTTACTTTTACTTTTTCAAAAAAGGAAAATATTCTTATATTTAACTATGTTCGATTTCTATAAAATTTGTCTACAATGCAGCAACCTATTAAAGAAACTGTCCAAGTTTAAGTTCAAACTAGCTAGGTTTTAGCAGAGTCCGAAATTCCAGCTTTTTTTACTAATATTAAAAATATAGAAGCTTGAACATAAAACTGCTTATACATTAAAATAAATAGGTATTGATTTTTTCTGTTTTTTCTTCGATATTATTTCTTCAT
>JAPYZA010001429.1:0-21960 GCA_030522685.1 Eupelmus azureus | reverse complement strand
AAGATATTGTTTAAATTTTGAAAGCTTTTCGAATTACGAAACTTAAGGAACGAGGGGGGGAGGGTCAGGTTTTGGGGGTAAAAAAAATCGATGTCTGGTTTTTTATGAAATGACAGTATAGTATCACGAGAATATTGTATCAAAATATCATGTCAATCGGAGCAAAACTAACGAATATACGGCTTTGAAAGTAGGTGTGGATCAAGCGACTACCTTTGTAATTTTTCACTAGAGAAAACTTTAAACGCGTTTTTCTCAAATCGATATTTTCAAAACCGGTGCACACTGTATCTTCGAATCTACTGAACCCATCTTTCTCGAATTTTGTACACTATTTCTATAGACAATTTGCCAGATAGCAACGTCGAGTTTTTTTAATTATTATTTATTTCACAATAACAATCGCCGATTTTTACTCGAAAATCGCTCTTTTACCTTCAAGTGTTACAAAAAAGTAGAAAAAAAAACAAAAAAAAACTCGATGTTGCGACCTAGATAAACTCATAAACTAAAGAAAAAACTTTGATTTTTTTTATTTCAAATGATCCAGTTCGGTGTTCTGGTGTGCATCAGAAAAAAAAAATTTTCAAGCTGCCTGCGGAGATTTGCTGCCATTGGCTCAAAAATCAATATTTTTTGCTGAAAATTTTTTAGATTCTTCTTGAAATGTTACTTTTATATAAATAAACTTGTTTCAACGGTATACTGTAAAAAATTATTAAAAAATCGACGTTTTTTGGCCTCCAAGACCCCCCCCCCCCCTCCCGCCCCTTAATAGGATGCAATTTCGGCAAACACTGTTTTAAAAATTTGTTTTATTAAAAGCGTGCAAAATAAATCAATCTAGATTTAATTTCTTATAATAAGAGTAGTCTTTCATCTTTAAATAAATTTACAATGAATTTAGAAAATCACAAAAAATACGTGAGGATTCGGACGCCCTATAAAAATCCTCAGCCTTATTATTCAAAAAAGTTGCATAAGCCCGACGCACAAACCGCGAGAAATTCGCGGAAAAGGAAAATAAGCAGAAAAGAAATCGGGGCGCAGTCTCGCTTCTATAAATCTGTAGCACGCGACTTTTTGAACCAGGAGGATACGTACGTGCAAGGTGCACCACTTACGTGCGTTGCAAGGCATATATCGTCGGCGGTGCGAGCGCGCCGCAGTACCGGATAAATGCGCTTGGCTCGCACCGGTTTTTCGACTCGCGACTCCTTTTATTGCGCTATAATTTCGCGTGTCTCGAGCTCGCGCGCTCACTACGGGAAGCAGAGAGCAGCTCTCGCGCGCTCTAAATTACTAATTCGTTTCTTTTGCGAATTATAAGCGAGCGCTCGTCACGCAGCCTGCGTAAACCTACGACTAGCCGCGTAGTTTCGCTAGCTGGGAAGTTGAAGATAAGGCGGCTAAGGGACTTTTTTGATTGTTTGCTTTTGGATTGGCTGGAATTTCTAGGTGGTTTCAGTAGAAAATATGGTGCGAAGGTATTTTAATTGTGTGGCTTCATAATTATTAGGTTTATTTCATGGAATATGCGGTAGGCTTGTTGATCAATGAAAATTTGAAAAACTGTTAGCTTAAAGAAGATATTTTTGGACGACAGAACTTAAATTTCTTAATGTAATTATTCATGTAATTATTGTATATATGTAATTATTCTTAATGTAATAATTTAAAGTTAATATAAATAAAATGCTCATAACATTTTTATAAAACAATTAAGGCAAACTGATTATTCTTATTTTTTAGGTATTACTTATAATGTGTCAAAATATACGTTACTGTGTTATTATTTTTCAATTAAAAAAATTCATGATAAAAGTAAAATTAAGCCTCAGCAAGACCAGAAGGTCGCCTTAAAGGTTACTCCTTCTCGTACCCATCAACACAAAAAAAAAGGATCGTTACCTCCACAACCTTACAAACAGTTTCACCTTAACATTACACTTACAGCTTTTCTCGGTCAAGCTGACTAATTTATTTATTTAAACAGGCACTTCGGCAGGAACGACTTAATGAAGCGCTCGCGGGAGGGACGCACGCGAAAAGGGGCAAAATTTATTCAAACACCCGGCTGCCCAGGAGATTGCAATTGCATTATGCGAGTTAAGCAGCGCACGCGGGCCTCTGCAGCCACAATCGCATTCGAGATTCAAAGGACTCTGGACCGAGAGAGAGAGAGGGAGAGGGAGACAGAACCCTAAGTACAGAGAGAGAGAGGAGACTCTCTTGTAGTCGGAGGACTCGCTAATCAGAGATTTAATTGATACCGCGCACGACGAGCTCTCTCGCACGTATACACAGCCCTTATTCCCCTCCCGGTGAGACGATGCTGTGTGTGCAGGTCAGCGATGGCTACTGTGGGCTAAATAGGGACCGAATCGTATAATACATATGTAACGAGCGCGAGGGAAACTGCTTGCCCGAGATTTGACCTCTTTTCTCGCCGGATTTTTTCGCCTCGCTGCTCTAAAGAAGCTCTTCATTAGCGAGGCTTTGACTTTAATCGTTCGTGAACGGGCGCGCTGGTTAATCGATGATATTCGGATTTTGGTTTCGGTCTTTTTAAACGCTCGTTAGTTCATTTGGAGAGTGAGTTAGCGACTGGTTAATTTTATTTACACAGTTTTCTGATCTAATTTTACATATAATCGTTTTACTTTTTGTATTAATTAGATTGATTATAGACAGTAATTCGATTTACACATTTGTAGATTTTCTTGAAATTTAAAATAAAAAGAACTTTTTTAACTGTACTGCTTTTATATTTTAGACAGGAAAGCATTAATTCTTAAATATTTCAATAAAATTATTTGATAATTAATCAAATTTCCAGTATTAAATTATTACAATTTTAAAATTCTAAAAAATTATTTTATTTTTATTCTGTCCGAGATAGCTCAGACATAAAATAAGTATCTTACTTTCACTTTACACACATGAACCGGAAACAGACGCAAGCTACATTTCAAATTAAACATTTTTATTTAACGGCATTAAGTCCGCGCGTAATAAGGAAACAAAATCGAATCTCACACCCAGCGAAAGATCTCATTAGCTTTCTCATACAATAATTTCGCGTTCGCCGTAAAAATGATACCGCGAGCTCCTCTCGCAGCGGCAGCACGATATTCGATTACATTGTTAATCTATAAACTTTCTATGCCACTTACGTACCGCGCGCCCAGCGCGTGTCTATACTTTCTCATGCGAATTTCGTGTGTGAACGCCAGGCGGTATCGACACTTACCTGAAACAAAGTAAAAGAGAAGGAATTACTTTCACTATCGTATGAAGTTATATCGCGAGTGGTATTACAAAGTGCGGAAAATACAAATCATCCCTTACGTCATCTTTTACATTGGCAAGAGGGATAATTTTCGAATTTCCATTTCAAATTTCTCGGATAAATGGAAATTCTGAAGTTTCGAAGTGCATCGTTCCATCACGACTTTATTGATTGTCGAATACTTTAGTTAGAACAGTTACATCATTTTATAGTCGTGAAAAAATTTTTTTACATGCCATTAAATTTTTTAATTCGAAAACTACTTGGAATACTAGAAGTAATGTATACGACGTGTGAATGTTCAATTATGCGCTTGGCCATACGTTTATCTAAATAAAGAAATAAATAAACGGTAATTTTTATATTTGCAAATAAATCCAGTTTTAGAAACAAATTAGAAATGCACACTGGTGTGAAATTAACATAAAATCCACATTAAATTGGCCAGATACGTAAAGGTTTGTAATGGATACATTAGACTGTACACGAAGTATAAAATTTATTATTCTTAATATGCATAAAGCTAGCAATGCAACCAGCACTTTCAGATTTATTACATTCGTTGTGAGAAACTACACTTCTTTTCAGCGCTCAAAATTTAACCACTAAACCAAAACGAACATTCGCAATATTCGCACCCGCATCAGCGCCAAGCCGCCGTCTCGACCGGCGCTGTATTAATTTCAATAACAAATTCGCCGAGTCCGAGCGTATGTACATACGCAATGAAGAGCCGAGCAGTCCCTTTTGTGTCCCATCGCGGGGGCATTAAACGATTTAGCCCAGCTCCCGGCGGCAGTATAACCACCTGGCAAACAAAAGCTCGCTGTCGTTAAAATTGAGTTACACAGAGGGCGCGTAATAACGAGGAAACATTTATGATCCGAGAAGCGCAGGGAATACTTCCGGTTGCCCTCTCCCGAAAACTGATTCTAGCGCAGCTGGAGCTCGTTTGCGGATTTCGGCTGGTGGTCCTTTGTGCGAGCTCGGACCCTCATCGAATGCGGGAGAGAGAAAGAGAGGAAAAAAGCGCGGAATAACACGTGTTACGCCTAATTCATGGGGCTTCGGAGAGAAAAAGAGAAAGGTCGTGGATGTATACATGTGCGCGGGTGGCAGCTCCCTTTTTTTTGGCGCGGGAGATTCATGCATAATTGCGGAATGGTCTTCTCTGCCGGCGTGATGTATTCTCGTAAAAAATGGAGGAGGTATGCAGGGAATTCATAATTCGTATAATTAAGAAAACATTGTATACCGAAGAATAGCCTTATGAATTGATAGGAACAATTTATCAAGCTGCACACTTTTTTTCACTGACTATACGTTATATGATTTTTAAAAATGGACACGAATAAATTTTGTGCACTCTAATTCAGTAATTCCAATAATGCATATTTATGTCATCGTATTTTTTTATTCTAAGATATCAAACCTTTTTAACTTTAAACTCTTAAATTAATTTAAAACTTATTGTCAAAAATGAACATAACACCTACTATGAAATACAAGTTTTGAAACTAATTTTCTTATAGCTTAGAAAGGCTCAAATGCATTCATTAAAAAATTATTTCTAATACCAGGTACTGATCAAAATCAACCTAACTGCCTTATAAATCAAGTAATAACGATTATGTAAAACAAAAGAATTGATAAGTGATCTAAACGCTCCAACTCGCCTTTACGACTCACGTACAAAATAATCTTTCTATTACTCTATCCACTCAGTACCAATATCCTAAAATTAAACGAAATAATTTTCCATTACGCTCCAGCAGAATCACCCTCACACAGCTTTTAAATTTTCAAACCTCTCAAATTCAATGATCCCGCACGTTAACCACGTCATGAAGCTCTTCCTCGGTGAAAATGAGATGCCGCAGTCCTCCTCTTTAAAAACAAGCCCCGCGCGCTCGCGCACAGCTCGAAATTACACGCTGCGACTTTATTGGATTGCATAAGCCAAGCGAGCTCGCGCGAATCAAGAGTGGAATTACGTGATAATTTGCAGCAGCAGCGGCGGCCGCCCCGGCATAATCATTCGGCGAACGATCGGCCGAGATTAGTCGCTCCGTTAGATTGTCCGGGGACGACGAGGACGCTATCCTCGTTGAGCGCGATTACAAGGACGCTAATTACGCGTGTCTGGGCTGTATTAGACGTAGCGGCTATTCTTTGCCCGAGCGGAATATCATAACGACGTTCGATGAAATTGGTCTTATGCTTGTAATGACGTTCATTCGCCGGCTTCTCTCGGTAGTAAAGCTCGCGGGAATTTTTCGCGATTTTGTGTAATGACGGCTTCTCGGGTAACTGTGCCGCTGCATTAGCGCTGCGGGATATTAGCTGGCAGGTATGCTTTTGAAATCGGCTACTTCGTAAGAAATACTTTTGAGAAATTGATTCTATGTAGACTGCTGTGTCTCTATTTGAAACGGGATAAACTTTGTTTGAACTTTCACTGTAGTAAGTATACTGTGGTTTACCTCGACAAATTTTATTAAAAATATCGGAGAAATATGAGACCCATATATTCTGTAAAAGAAAATAAGATTTTCACTAACGTTTACATTAATGCAAAATATAATTTCAGAAAAGTAAATGATTGCTCTTTTGACACTGACAGGTGAAAGATTGATTCCGTAAATATTATAATTAGAATTATTTAAATTAGTTTAATTTATATACGCATGCACGTACCATGAATGTGATTTGAACGAAATATTTTAATTTGATAATTTTATTTAAGTATCATTCTTAGACGCTTTAAAATATTGACTTGATATGTTGCACAGAAATGTTGCATAAAAAGTGTGCAAAGGTATTAAATATGTTTAGTTTTCCAAAAATGGAATAATCCTTGTTTTATATTTTAAAACTTTAGTACTTTATAATGAAATTCATTAAACATTTACAAAATACTGCCGATTCCATTATCAGGATTACAATATCCATAGAAATGGAGAAATATTTGAAATAATAATAAATTAATATATTTTATAAAATCTCATATTTTTTGCGAATGTCTCACGCTGTAACAAACCGTAAATGCAGGCATTCGCTAAACCAAGGGACCCCGGCAAAAAAAACATATTTTAAAAACCTCAAAAGAAAACGTTAAACGCAGCTGAGAAATGTTATGTATCCGCAAGCTATCAGCAGCAGCAGCGGCACTGGCAGCAGGAAAAAAGGAGCGTAAACAAGTAGCCAAAAGAAACGCTGGCAAAAAAGTAGCAGCAGGAGCAAATAAGCTGGAGCGGTGCGCGGCAGCAAGTACTCACACCGCGGCGGCGGCAACGAAGCCAATGAAATTCATCACCCCGGCGTGCCCGAAATGGGTCACTTCTGGAAGGTAAAAGACCGTTAATTTGCTCGTACGCGAGAAGCTCCTCGCTCTGTCTTTCTCTCGCAGCCGAGAAATTAGAGCGATTTTTGGCCTCTCGTTCCGCGGTTTCTTACTGCGGTCGTTCTCTCGCCGAGCCTCTGCATTCTCTCTCCCTCGCGAAGAAACAACAAACGTCGCGTCAGCGGCAGGCCAAGACCGATCGCCGGCAGCCTGTGGTATTTTGGCTTCGTCGCGCCCGAGCCTCTGTGTATTTACGCGCGAGCGAGTGAAAACCGACGGGGCGGCAGCGGCTACTGGGTTGCAGCAAGCGCGCCGCGGTTCTTATTTTCGGTGCTTCGTTTATTGTTTATTGTCAGGCTGATATAAATCAAGCGGCGTTGCGCGAGGATAAGGGCCGGTCGTGCGGTCGTTGCGAAAATATCCGCGAGATTTTTTAACAGAGACTGATATTTTTGAGATATTATTTGAAACTGAAACATACAGAACCTAAAAAGTTTTTGTAAAATCTATCTAAGAATTTTTTGATAAAATAATTATTTTATCAATATTAAAATGCATGCCAGATAATTGCAATAAGATTTAATAGCCGTCTTGATGATAATCAGCTTTCCGAGTTCGCAATTAGACGGTACAGCGATTTAATGACTTCAACGTAAATGAGAATATAATCAAAGGATGGAAAAGTCAGCAAGCCCGAGTTATTTTCATCGTCGAAAGTGTAGCATAACGTCGGTTTGTCGCCGCTCGCGAGCCGCTGCCACCGCTGCTGCGGTAGGCAAAAGAAATAGGAAGAAACCGAACTCCGAAGGCAAAAGAGACGAGAGAATTCAGACGGGAAATTTCAAAGGGAATATTTTTAGCGCAAGACAGGCCCATTAGGCGCCACTGTACAGCCCCTTCCCCTCCGTCGACGCGCCGCTCTGCTCTGAAGAAGGATTTAAATCTTTGCAATCAGAATCAAAAGAGCCAGAATAAGTCGTACACACCGATCAATTGTTTTTGTATTCCGCGCGTGCGTTTAGTCTTCTTCTCCGGAATCAAAATAAAGATCAAGGGGAGCCCGGCCTTTACTTTTCTTTTCTAGAAATGTACTCGGGATTCTTTGATCTAGAAAAATGTAACGTATTTGTATGCACTTTTGCTGTTTTCGTTCCTCGGAAATTCTTTTATTAATACGATCGAATTATCTGACCTCATTTTTCAAAGCTGCTCCTTACACCCCGCCATTGTTAGCTCCTAAAATCTACGAAGCCTCTTTAAATATTTGACCAGAGCAGCACCGTCAATTCCAATGTTTAACAAAAGCGAATACGAAGCTTTCTCATTCCGAGCAATATTCTCCCCGCAACATCATAAATACGAGCTCTTACATTTTATACGATCCGCTCGCTCTTATCAACGTTTCTCCAAACACACCTCGCTGTATCAATAATACATAAGCCGCGGCGCAATGTTTCCACGATTCTCCCATGCGCGGCACTGCGCCGTTCGCTCGGTGATCGCTGATTTCCGCAGAAATCGTCGAATGCATTCGCGAGGGATTTCCAGCAGTTGAATGCATCAAAGAGCGATTCTCGTACGTCTCTGCCAGGGCTGGCTGCAGCCGGTGACGCGCAAACGTCTCTTGATTATGGCCTGCTGAGACAAGTGCGCCGGGGTTTATGTATTGATACTGCGCGGCGCTTTTGTCGTTCTTGCCTGCGCGCACTTTTGCTTTCGTTATTTTTGCGTTTTACGGTTTGTTTTTGGAAGTTATTTCAGGACTGATTTAAGGCTTTGAAGTTTTGTTTAAAATAAATAATGTTTGGGATAATTTCGAAGAACTCTATTAGTTTCTGCGTATTTTACATAAGAATTATTTTTGTAACAAATGAAAAATTAAGCAATTGAAATCTTATATGTCATCTGATGATGTCAATGAAATATTGTACAATAATTGTCTGACTAAACAGTAACCTTGTTCTACTTAAAAGCCTATTTTTAATCTTCTACGTTCACTGCAATCACTTTTTTCTTCGAACATTTTATATTGTCAATAAACTATACTATGACTACTGACTAAAATTTTACAACACCAAAAGCTAAACGCTACAACTTCCCTGAAGAAATAGCTACCACTCGCGCATTTCCAGCCAAGCTTATCTCTTTCCCTCCCCACTCCCAATCCACCCGCCTCAAGTAATCGCATACAAAAAACGCAGCGCTCTGGCTTCATTTCCAATTAAGTGGGCGAGTTCCGCGAATTCGAGCGCTTTCTCGTACATTAGCATTACAAGTGCGCGTCGGCCGCATCGCGCGCCCGAAGCTCAAAGGGTCGCTCGCGCGCGGCAACGACAGCGGCCGTGCCGGGACGAGGTCGAGAGTAGCGCGCGGCTGCAGCTGGGACTTTATATACTTTCCTTTATGCGACATGTCGAGCGGAACCGAGCCGACTTGCCGTGTACCCACTTCAAAAACTAAGAGCCGCGGGGCCGCGCATCTTGAGTCTTGTAGCTCGTGTGGCTGTGTGTGTGCATGTCTGACGGTTTCTGAAAATTTTAGCGAGCTGTTGTTAAGACGGAGATTGTTTTGAATTTTTGGAATTGTTGGTAGGTCGTACAAAGTATTTAGGTCACGACGGATGTTCTCGAACAAATTACAGTCTTTCTTGTGATTTTGGTGGATTTAAGATGAAGCCGCATTCAGCAGAATTAACCAAGCGAGCAGCGCACTTTGTATGCTCGTCTACTAATAATAATTAAGCGTGCTTTTTACTCTCGCGACGACGGCATTTCGCCAGACAATGAACAAATAACTCATTTCAAGACACCAGCCATTTACCGACCGAACAAAAGCGTCAGCGATCCGTCAGAGCTTTCCATCAGCCATCATCGTTCTCCCGGACAATACGAAAAACCAACAAACAATACGCGCCGGCGCCGCCCCCGTTCAACCTCCAGCCGCCGCGTTCTCCGGCGTATATAATAAATAATTCGTCACCCCACGGCGACACCGCCTCTGTCATCGCTCCTAGATCGTCGAAACGCAATATTCGATTCCTTGGAACGCTCACAGCGCGCACGCGATGCGCTAATTGAAAAAGAATTGCGGGGCTCGGCGCTGTATACGCAGAAGCTCTTCAAAAAGCGCGAGAGATTCGCGCGAACGCGAGGAAGGAAAAATTGTCTCCTGGCGTCCGTTTTTCACACATCGCTCGCGCAATGGTATGTTTGCACAGCGCCAAGGTTTGATTCGCGCGAATCTCGCAGACAATGACCCAGTGCCGTGGGAAGTCGCCGAGGATGTCATTTGTGACTTTCCGAGAATCCGGCGCTGAGTGCGGGCTGAGCTCTACGCGTGTATATACCTAGCAATAAGTGCAATTTCCAGGCAGGAGAGCAAGGTCACAGAGATGATCGCTCGAGTCGTTTGCGGCGCGCGTTAATATTAGCTCTGAGAGACTGTTTATACACGCGCTTTTCTTTTCCGACGCGGAGGCAGCTTCGCGTGAGAGGAGTTGAATTATAGCCGCGCTGATTGAAGTTAATCGATTTTAAGCGTCGGATGCATATGGCTTAACGCGATTCCCTGAAGCGTTTTCAGTCCGGCTTTGAGCGATATGTATAGGGCCGGAAGCTATCTTTTTTGTACGTATTGAGGGATTATTGTGATTACTTTAAAATATTTGGTCGATTATCGGAAATGTGTCAATTATTTCTTTAGATTAGTGTATCTCTTAGCCGTGGATATTCACACAAGTGGCCGTATAATCAAGGATTCGAAATGTTATAATGCTGCCGTAATGCGCCATAATCCTGGTACAACCACGAGTCTCCGGACAATTACTCTAATGAACTTATATCGTTTAAAATGTTAAAGCTTCCGTCTATTATCATTACGATTTCAAAGAATCACCTCAATAATCGCATTCCAAAGAATCCAAAATGCCACCCACGGGGAAACAGCCAGCGGCAATCCATTCCACATAAAAACAAAACAGCCCGCGCCAACAATGAACCGGCGTCGCTTCCAGCGCGCAGCATCCCAAAAGCCGTTCGGCTCCTAAATAATATCGAAAACAAAAGCTGCTGCAACCCAGCAGGCGCCGTCTCCTACGCCATCAAGCGAGCTCGCGAGCTCATTAGACCGTCGGGGCTTGCGCGCGCATGACTCACGTGTGTATAATATCTCGCGGCGCGCAAAATAATGTGTACTCTCTCACTCTCTCTCTCTCGGCCGCGACGCATAGGCGTGTCGCCGCGTGCTCGCAGCAGCCGCTGCATTCCTCGGGCTCGCGCGCGCAGTGGGAAGATCAAAGCCGCGCGCCGAGTTCAACGCACTAGGCCGGCACTATCTTCTCCGAACGTCAAAAGAGCGCGACTTCTGGCGCGCGCGCGGCCGGCACAAGTCGATATTGTCCGCGAGAAAGAGAAGAAACAAGCCGCGCAGCGAGTTTCGTAACTGCGGCGGTGACGTCACGAGTGGCACAGTTCGGCGGCGTATAAGACAATGGGATAGCCCGTTCTCTCACTTCCGTATGTATCCGCCGGAGTAGTGGCCCGTGCGAGGCGATCGCCGCGCGTTCCGCCGGACAGTGTAGGTCGAGAGAGCCGATTCTTATACAATCCGAATATCCGAGAGAGCCGGCCGAGAAAGCGCGGGATTTATTGCACTCGTGAGCGCGCGAAGGGATATAAGTCTATTTCCTAGGCGCTGCATTTATCGCGAGCGCGAGCGTTAATGGTTTCACTTTCGGTGGGTAGAATATGGGAGTCGGGGAGAGGAAAGGCTGTTTTGTCTCGCGCCAGAGCGAGTTTATTGTTGCAAGGTACACCGCTAATTATTCAGCGCTGAGTAATTTATTATCAATCGTCGCGGCCTGCGCGCATTGCGCTCGATATGATGTTGACAGGGCTCGAGTCTGTTTTATTGCTTGGCAAATGAATTAGTAATGAGCGAGGTAAAAATTGTTGCGCGGTGTACAGTGTTGGATTGAGAGAATGTACGTGGTTTACGTTAGATTGAAAAATGGCGAATGTTGAGCAGATGATTTATGATTACTATAAATTGTGACTACTTGTTAGAAGCGTGGACGAGGTAATGTATTTTAATTGACGTGCGTGGATTGAGATTTTTAAAATTCGAGGAGATTAAATAAAAAAAACTAGTACTTTTTATGTTTAATTATTTAAGTGGCAATTTTTTTAATTGAAAATGTTAAATTGATCACATCTGCTGCTAAGTAAAATTCTGAGCCGAAATAATGCTGTAAATTTATTTATCCATCAAGTCTTCCTTTACCCATAAAGAAACACACTATACCTACAAACACTAGGCGTTCAATAAATACATTACACATAACTTACTTCGAGAAACCCATCGGTATTGCGGATTAAATCGAAAGTGATTCCCCCTTGAGCTCTCACTTCCAAAACACACAGGCTATCCTCCAGCTCTCTTTCATCCCACATACAAAACAAAACTTCGAAAATTGAAACATACACATCTGCAGACATCAGAAAGCCACTTTCCCCGCTTATTGTCTCGGCGCGTTAACGACCGCAACACACAATTTCCGCAGCTCTCTCACTTGCGGAGCCCATCTTACATATTAATTTAGCGGCGACGGGCGCCAAGTCGCGTTGGCGTCGCGCGGATTTTATACGCTCCTCCGATACGGCTCATTGTTCCAAAGATGAATTACGGCCCGGCGTATTTTTACGAAACGATCGAACGTCCACGCGTGGCGAGGCGAGTGATGCGCGCCGCTCGTTGTTCTTGCGGGCCTTAGAAAACGAAGCGCTTAGGTTGGGTCAGACAATGGATCTTTTTAGTGCGTAAACGAGTGGGGCTTGTACGAATGCTTTCTGGCTGACCGCGGAATGCTTGAGTGGCTTTGGGTTAATGATTAATTAGGATCGATAATTTACTAAGATTTTAGATGTGTTGAGTCAATAATGTAGGCACTGTTGTGAATTAGGATTTCGATGTTCGTGCATTGATTTTAAGATACTATCTGTGGAGCTTCTCATTCAGTATTGATTAATTATCTCTGATCGATCAAATACAATAACGTCATTGATATTTACATCTATGAATATATTGTTATATTGATACTTATTCATCCGAGTACATTTGAAATTTATAACTGCATCCTACGTTCACAATTAATAACCAAATCTCAATCAATTGTCCGTACACAAAGTATATTTTTTTCTACCTGTATGATTTGGCGCTTACCCGCATGATATTTACAATACAATCAGTTTTCATTTTCCATATCATGCAATTCAGAATCTCTCTATCATTATCTAAATGCGTGCATGAACATAGAACTCTCATCCATTGAGCAAGCGAATAAAATGTAAATAAAGCGTAATTAGTAATCAAAAACTTTCTACGCGAGCTGTACAAGGGCGGGCGCGTTTGGGCGCTCATGTATCTAAGCGCACAGCAGCGGACGCATTTTTTCCGGCAAAAACGTGATCCTCGACTTAGGCAAACTTTCCATTCTCTCGTATGTGCAGAGAGACGCTTCATTGTCCTCTGCGTGACTAGTGTGTAGTAGCTCGGATTATCGGGCATCTACTTTCGTATAGTAAATGCATTGTTTCTGTCTAGTGCTCCAGTGTTGGCCATATACACTGTTTTAAAAATATGTCAAAACTTATGAACATTACTTAATAATCAATTGGTAAATGATTATGATTAACGCATAGTTCATCATGTGTTCTAAAAAATATTCAATGATCACCTCTATCGGTCACCGATCCATGTACATTTTTACTATTATGTTGTGTTACTTTATTGAATTTGTGCAATAATTTTGTTTTAGTCTGCGATAAGTTTTGACTCCATATTGTACTGCGAATTACATGGCAATATCATATTATAATAATGTGTATATATTTTTGACCTTGCTCAAATAAATCGTTATCTATCTACCTATCTATCTACATTTCATACCTTACCTATAAGCATAACATCACAACATTTGATAATCCAAAGCATCAAAACCGATCTCAAAATCACCTTTCTCGAGAGCCCCGAAGAAAAAGGACTTTGGGCGTGTAAGATATCGCCGCGTGGCGAAGTAAAAGAAGGGAACGCGCTCAGGAACTTCGCCGTCTTCGCATGCGTGAGCTCTCTCGAGGCGTTTCGCATCGCGTTACCGCGACACGAGTGCATCGCGCGGTTTCCCGCATTCTCCTGCGGCGGCGGCGGCCCGTATGTAACTCAATCTCCGGAAAATCGCGGGAAAGCCCGCCTGAAATACGAGGCTTCTTGGGCCTCCCTCCGCCTCTCGCCGCCGACGCGGTAAAAGGCGAAAATTTCAGCGGGAATGGGCTGCCGGAGATAAAGTTTTCTTCCCGATGGGATATTGAATTACTCTCCGTTACTTCTTATTTACTCCATTTCGGCTAGCAGGTTGTTAGACGCCGGGTAATTCGAGTTTAATTTAGGCAATGGGCTTGCTGTAATTGGAGAAATTATTGTTTACACGCTGCTGTTCTACTGTATTTTCTGCTTTTCGCGAAATGTGGATTCTTTGTTATCGTAAAGCACTGAGAGTGATGTAATTATAATTTTGACAAATATCTCTTGGTTTCGTAATCGTTCTTATAGAAGCAGAAGGATAATGTACAGAAATGATTGGACAAAATTTTGTATTGTTCAACGGTTGTCATATGCATGAACTGAAACGTTGACAATATCAATGGAATCATTTATTTGACAAATTATGTAACCGTTTGAAACCTCTATAGAGACAAAGATTCATCGTAAAGATTTAATATTTTCTATTCCTGACTTTTAAAGACAACGAGCACTTTTCCACTTAATTAACAAAAACAGTTCACATCGATTCCCAGCAATTACAGCCAGTCAAAATCCAGCGCAAAAAGTCTCAAGTACATCCCTCACTTTCTAACCGCTTTCTAAAATTACACAATACTCACACTCCCTGGACGAAAAAAAGAAAATGAAAAATAATAAGACGATCCGTCCGGCTGATATGACGAAGAGAAATTGCAAGCCCATGCAGCGCTGTAAAACCGCGCGCGCCAAGCTTAAAATTAACACGTCGAGCTACTTGGCGCGTGACAGAGCGCAGCACAGTCGGGCAGCGGAAATCACGTCTCCTCTCCTTGTGCATCGTCTCGCAAGCTGGAGAAGTGAAAGGGCACATGCTAGTCGATATGAGCAGTGCTTCGAGGAGATAGATCAATTTCTGCATCGATTTGACGTGCGTGGTACGAGCAAGATTTCCGTATATGTGCGTTGATGGCGTATTTGCAGTCGCTTCATGAGCGTTTGTCGGAAGAGCGATTAACGTTTGAGTTTGAGGAGCGTTTAAATTTAGGCGCTTTGATGCAGCTATGGTAATTATGCAAGGTTTCATGGTTTGAGAGTTTCGAATTATTATGATAGATTAATTACAAATTTTCTTTGTTATAACTTATCTTGCGTTCATGAATGCATTTTAAACGGCATACTGAATAAAAAACTTTAATTTTAAAAAGATAATATAGGTACTCGGTCAGTATCATTTAGTTTCGTTTATTTTTAAAATTGAAATTATTATCAAAGAACTTTATCATTTAATAGAAAATCGCGAGTGTATACAAAATAATCTCTAGAAATATTTTTTACAAAGTGAAATGAATAAAACTGAACAATATGAGAGAAAAATTTATTAAATATATTTTATGTTTACGTAGTGAAGTCAATTATTTATATCTATTTTTTAGCATTAAAGACTCTTATCATTATTCTAAATGAAACTTCTACTTTGTTAATACATTCCGAAGAATTATATATTATATCAGTTAAGGTTCCTTAGTATATAAAATGACCAACTAAAAATCCTATTTCAACAGATTATGTCAAAAAGAATATTTACCTACAGCTATTATATCTAATTAACAAGAAAACCTCGATAACAATGAATTAGTAATTAATTTATCAGAATACGAAGCCATTACCTCACGCTACATTTTACATTTTGATAACCGATTACGGAGTTTCGAAGCTCAATAATTAAATCCGCAGAGGCTTACATAAGCTTTTGAATTTTCCAGAATTGTATCAGTAGGGATTCAATTACATAACGCTAACAACATCGCGGGGCGACGCTGAAATAATTACGAGTTCTCCTTTAGCTTACGGTGGTTCGCCGTTGGCGTGCCCACTCAGAGAGAATCGACAAGCGAAGGCGCGAAACCTCGTGAGAGGGTCACGTTCGGAATCTGGAAGAAAATTAGGGCTTCGGTCAATGCTTACCAGCCTCTCTGATGTAGCTTTAACGTCCCGACCTTCGAAGGGTGCGCAGAAGGCGCCGCCCGTAGCGCTGGTCTTATATAAGATTGTAATTCCCCGATTGGGAATAATCCGTCTTTACTGTTAATTGTCCTCCTACGCGTGGTTAGCAAATCGCTGGGGAAATATAGGCGAAAGAAGATTGAATAGTCGCTCGAATTTCGGGATAAAAGACGATTTTCAGATTAGGTATTCTTTTATTCGAGTGGGAAAAGGAATGAGTCTTATTATGTCTGCGTAGTGTTTATATTACCGCTGCTTAATTTTCTTTTCATGTTTACTTATTATATTGCTGTTTAAACAAATTTTAGAATAAAACAATGTTTGAATTGCATTACAAATAGCATTATAAATAAATTAAGCTTAAATTAGGCTGAAACTTTTTAGTATATTCCAATATTCAAGAAAAAAAAGTTCGAATTTACAAATAAATATTCCAATAATTCAAAACTTCGAAAGTTTAAATAAAATTAATTAAACTTTCCGCATTAGAGCTTTTGAATATAAAATCAAGAGTACTAGTGAATGTTCTATTTCTGAATTCGATATTCGAAGCTTCCAATTTAATTTCTTTTTAATCAAATTTGAATTTTTTGTATGCTAATAAATTTCCGAATTCAAAAATTCGAAATTCGAAAATTGGAAGCATTAAATTCACTAATATGTGAGAATTAGCTCTATCTAAAAATAAATTTAGTAAAAATTAAATTTCACTTCATAAATAAATTGTAAGCAAATTTTAAACACAAAAATAAAAACATAATATTTAGTTATGGACCTCCTATGGTAATAATAATCATCTCTTGATTCGATTGATTAATTATTGAAAACGTCGCTTTGTTTTGAGTTTATATTTCAATACAACAGTGGCACATCCGTAAATCAATTTGAAAATTACTCAGACAGGGGGGCGAGGGGATATCGGAGCCTTGTCACCGAGTTTTCGAGTATGGACTCGCTATAACCAAATCAATAAAGCTGTTGACGTACGCACCAACTACCAGCATGATCCTCGAGCGGCTTTCATCGGTCCGGTACCCATATGTGATTTTTCCCTAATTCCCACAAGCCTATGGCGCACGCGAGCAGAATAAAGGAGGCTGGATTCGTGTTGCCGAAGTGCTGAGCAGGGGAAAGTGATAGTTCTCCTCTCTTTCTATTCTTTTGTGTAACCTTTCTTCCCCTCCTATAGTGTCTTTCTATTTTATAATTTATGCTTACGCTTTTTTTATTTCCCCTCTTTAATTTTAATATTTCTTTAATTCCTGTTAGCTACAGCTGCTGTTTATTGCAAATGTAAGCTTAGAATGATATTTAATTTTAGAATTCTTTTAATATTATTTAAAGAGAAAAATAAACCAAATGAAATTTAATTTGTAAACTATTCAATTTCTATATCATATATAGGAGTACTAATTAACCTTGTATGCAAGTTAGAATACTATTGAACGTAGCAAATAACATATTACATATGTATTATAAAAATATTATAAGTCATTAATAACCCAAATTTTCAATAGTCGAAGGATTAACTCCAGACCCTTCAGCGCCAAATTTAAATTTATAATCTCCGTCTATCTATCTCGAATAACACACTGCCTTTTATACTCTTACCCTCTTTCCCTATCCCCAGATGCACCTTCCTCGTTCAATTCTTTCTTTCTCTCTCTCTCTCTCTCTCGTTTCCTCTGCTTATTCGCATCATTATTTGTCGTCACCGTCGTCGCCCGATCAGTCATGCCAACATATGCTTAAGTAAGATTACATTCGTACTAATACCCCCGACTCGAACCTCCGCCAAGGTAGGCAAAACGCGTGTAGCAACAGCCCCTTCATCGAGGGAAGAGAGCGGCAAACTCGACGGGCGACCGGCGACACACAAAAGGGGCGGCAAAATAGGGGCGGCCGAGAGGAAAGGAGGGGGGAGGGGGGGATTTTTCGGCGGAGGCTGCGCGCAAAATGATATATTGTAGCGCGCGCTTCGCCAGGGGATTCCCCTTTTTTCGCCTTTCTTCTTTCCCCGGGCGCGTCCTTCTTTTTTCGCTGCGCGCGAGTCGGTTAATGGCCACAGACTCTCGACGGATTACACGGCACGCGCCGGGGACACCCCATACGGAGATTAGTGGCTTATCGCGGGACATCACTGCTGCTGAGCTGGTACCCTATATAGCCATACTGCACGATTGTTTTCCTCTCCCGTACTCTCTTTCTCTCTCTCTCTCTCTCTCTCTCTCTCTCTCTCTCTCTCTCTCTCTCTCTCTCTTTTGGTTTGAAAGAGAAAATGTTTCCGAGAGGTATTACGGAGAGAGTTGTTAATGCAGGGAGCTTTTTTAAATTAACGCGAATAAAGTAAAAAATTATAATGCGGTTTGGATTATGCTGACTTTGCATTATGCGCTTATTTTTTTGTCAGGCTCCTTGTGGATGAGCTTTAGGAGATGCAAAAAATGCAGTCATAATTAAATCATACTATTTAATTAGTTAATATTTTTTGTCCAACTTGCATTATTTATTTTAGCACGCGCAAGGCCTGAGAAGAGACGGAATGAAATGGAGGTAGAATTAAATAGACTTTCACATATGATGTTGCATGAAAAATTTAAAGAATTCCCAGAAAATGCCTCAATTAAACGCAATGAATCTCCGCTGGTTAAAATTTTATGATTGTTATGACTCTTTGTTGTTCATTAAGCACCATGCTGAGAAACTTCCCCATTAATAAAAGAATTTATTTCTCAGAGAGTAATAGTAATTAGGCAATAAAGTATGAAACATTATTAAATAATCATAAATAAATATTTACGACGAGCCAGAGTCAAATGCGTGTCTGGTTCCATTAAGCGAGTACATCATAATTTAAAGCTGCGAGATATTGCATAACGTATAATCCTAAATGGATTTATATTAGTCACGCTCGAGCTTCGAGATGTAAAAGTACGATTACGGGCGCAGCTTTTTTCTCTCGTTTCTCTCTGAAACATAATATATTTATTACGTAATCCCCCTTATACCCATGCGCGCGAGATTCTACACACTTTTTCGCGCCTTAATTATTGGCTCCGTCTGGATTTATCACATCGGGTCGCGCTATCCCGCGCTCGGGTTCCTCTTTACTTTTTCGAGCCGCCGCGCGAGCGCGCGAGATCCATGCCAGTCCTTGCAGCCCGTAAATTATCCCTCATAAGTCAATTCGTCTCTGCCTGCTTAGCTTTCCCGATCGCGCGCGCTTTTCGACGCGCGCTGCACGCTCGCATTATCTAATAGGCTGATACTTATCGCAGGCACTGATTATGTAGCCGCGCTCGGAGCGCTACGAGATTCATTAGGATGACCGTCGCCTATGTGAAAAATATCGCGATGGGTTTGGGACGCCCGCGCCGCGCGTTTTGCCTTCATTACTCGGACACGACTCGCTGTTTGAGAAATTGTCTTTGCCAGGCGGCTCGAGAGCGCTTCGTTTTCGTGCACCGCTGGGAATATAACTGCAATCTTCATCAATATTGATGAGGTACATGACGTTTCGTTTTTGGCCGAAAAATGAGGCTTTTTAAAGGCCGATGAGAAACTTTCTAGCATGCTGATTGGCTGATAAGTATCGTCAGTTTTTTTGTGACTTTTAATTATACCGCATTATGTAAGTTTGTGCTACAGACGAAAACGAGTGTGCAAAATTTTTAATTAAGAATTTGTAGAATAAGATTAAGATTTCAAATAATTATTCATTACATCACAAAGAGTTTAATTTTTTTTAATTAAAAGTTACGTGTATACGAAAAATTTATTTTAAATATTTTATATAAAGACTTGGAAAATTATCGCTCGTGGTTGATTTCTAACATTGAAAATTGAATTTATTGATGAATTATTTACTGTAAATAACTGATCGCAATTGTCTTTTCATACTTTGATGCAATATTAACGTTGCTAAATAAATTTTAAAAAGCTTTGATTTACAAAGTTACTACAGAAATGAAATATATCTATTACCTCAGAAAATCAACCCTAAAAAATTCACAGATTCTTAAGTGACCCGTCATTTACGGACAACAAACGTAACCATTGCAACATAGCTCTATTAGTATCACATTTCAGCAGCTCCTTGCGAAAATAACCGATAGCCTCAGAGTAGCGACCTAAAGGGCTTAAAGCAGTTGCGGCTGCCGTGTCTCTCGGGCATCTAATTAATTTTCAACGAAATATATCGTGGAGCCGCGATCGTGACGCTTTCACGTGACGCGCCCCGATTTCGGCTGCCGAGCTGCGCCAGGACAATGGCGCGACTTTACGAGCTTTGCATGCGAGCAGGAGAAAGCGAGCGTAGTCGGCGAGCAGCACGGCTCGTTTATGCTTTATTCGCGATAATCGCGAGTGGAGCGCACGGTTGCATTGTGGTAAGCGTCGTGGATAACGATGGTATTATGATCCTTTGACGGTTTGTTCTAAATTGGAATCAAAATAAAGATTTTTATTGTCATGCACAGTTAAATCTGTCAATCAAATTTAATTGAGACATTAATAATAGCGCGTCAGTTATTTTATAGTCTATCGTTTCAGAGTTATAGTTTTTCTTTAAAATAACAAATAGTTTAAAGGGCTTTTATATAAGTTTTTGATAAATTAAATTTAAAAAAATCTATTATAGCGTTTCAGACATTTTTGATACATTGATAAAACTATTTTTGTCAAATGCCAAGTAGATTTTTACAATATTTCTATAATTCATATAAAATAAAGTAAATCTAAAAAATTTTTATAATTATGATTGAACACTTTTAATATTGGTTCGTTGTTGTTTAATTTTAAACTCATATTTATTATTATTCATCGATTAATAATGGAACTTGATTATGATATTCACACACCTTATTTACGAGCGAATAATTTGAACATTTGAATAAAATATTACATTAGAGTTTACGTATACATGATAGATATACCGATTAAGTGTTGTATGAATGATAAATTTATCTATAAATGCAGCGGATTATTAAATGTTTAGCTAAAACATCACATGTGCGATTAAATTAAATAAAGAGAAATAAAGTCTAAATAAAAAATATTTATTACACGAATATACTTTATTCAAACGAAAAAGATTCAAATCTTTGTTAGTTCAGAATAACACAACTTTTTCCAAATCGCTAACCGCGATTAAAATCAGCCATGACAATGAAGCGATCGGCATAACAAGCCAAAACTAGACCCCAGCACCGCTATCAGCATCATCAAAAATGCTCTCCGTATCGTCTCGCATTAATGCGTCCTGAAACCCCAAAGCCGATTTGGAGGCCGCGTGCGCATCGCACGCGCGCAAACGCCGCGTCCTATCTGGCAACTAGATCAGTAAGCTTTTATACCCGCGTCCCCGTCCTCACACATTGGCCGCGCGCCGATCGAATCGTAAAATCAAAAGCCATTGTGGTATATCCTTCCGCGTCCGCGCCGCGGGGACAAAAAGGCTCCGCGAGCCGCAGACACAGACACACACCTGGCGAACTCCGCGAGCGGGCCTCCAACAATGGACCATTAGGGACGAAAGACTAACGATCCAACGAATTGCAGCGCCCCGCGAGTTCTCGCGCAAGCGCGCGTTATTGTCGTCGAGAGGAGCGCGAAAGATCTTATTTATGACGTGGCGCTTTTATGATGTCGCGAGGGGGGGACTTTAACGGCCCGCCGGCCAATGGGCGCGATCGCGTCACTAATGCGCGCGGACGGATCTCTTCCGACGATGGATGTGGCTGGAGGAGAACGAGCGCGTGGAGCTCTGTCGAGCGCGGTGCGTCGAACTTTAATTGAAACGTGCCTTTCAAGTGGACGTTTTAAAGACTAAGAATAGTTTTAGAGCTTTGGAAAGTGGATAAAGCTTTTGTTTTTTTGTTATGGTCAAGAAAAGTATTTTAAAATAGTTGGATAATATTGGTACAATATTCTGACAATATTCCTACAATAATCTAATAATCTTAGTATCCGATAAACATTTATAAATACGTGTATAGATAATGGAACTTGGGTGATTGACTTTCCG